>JBCJKH010040613.1:0-14985 GCA_039877255.1 Loriculus beryllinus | reverse complement strand
CTAGCTATTCCTACCATTATCAATCTTTTTAACTAAAAATACTATTTTGAAGGATTCCATAGAGCATCTGTTAGGCCATTTATGCTGTTTCAAAACTAGCAGTGGTTTGTGGGCACAGCTTGGAGACCACTGGTTTAGATACTAAGCATATAAACTCCAGACTTGATTCTGCCAGAAACTGTCACTCAATACCTGTCTGTATAACTTCCGTGAATAAGTAATAATAAATGTTAGCTGTTTGACTCCCACAATTTTTTACTCTTTTTTTTTATGTAAATGCAGGTATGTTAACTGTTATATGTAAATTAAATGTGCAGGTTTTGTATTCATTTAATATCTCTTCATTTTTAGGCATTACCCAATTGGTTTGCTGTTTGATCTCCATGCATCAAATACAGCCCTTCCTTGGAGCATCACAGTGCATTTCAAGGTAAAACTGAAATACACCTTTAGAAATTCCTTCAGGAATTGTCTAAAATTGTCTGTAAATCTACAGCTGTTTTCCATGAGGTTATGTGTGCTTTCAGATGACTTTCCTTTGAAAATTAATTTATTACAATCTGAAAATCCAATTATTTTTTTTTTTTTTTCCCCAAGTTAAGTTGTGAGACTGTCAGTGCAAGTGCGTGGGTATAAAGGAAGAACTTTCTATAATGTTTTTAATTCAGTCAGCTTGAGTTGGCTGAAGACTGGGAAGATTGAGAAGTGCTCATCCTTTGGCCACATTGAGCATGGATATGAGATGCTGTAGAAATCCTTGAAGTCAAGGAAAGCTATTCTATTTAATGTGGGTCCCCTTTAGAGAACTGAGGGAAATGAGTTTGGTCTTGTGACAACTTAGTCATAGGAGAGACATTATTTTGATTACATGTTGTAAAACCATTAGGTGTGACTTCACAGCACTACTGATCTTTGCTCAGTAGAGTCCTTGCGCAAGGCTAGCTTTGGTGCAGCATTCTTAAATACTTTGAAATGAGTTGATGTGATCACTGCAAAACATACTTGGGGTTAACTAGAAATCATGGTATTTAACTTTGAAACTTTATTTTCCCCATTATAAAAGAAACAATGCAATGGGAAAACTGTTCCAAAGGAAAATGCTGGGTTAATAGGTTTGAATTTAGTGTGTTGATGTTTGAGGTGAAACAAAAAGCATATTTGGAAGCAGTTGTGATAAACGTTTTCAGTCAAACAGTTCTTCTGTTGGAGGTGTTTTAGAAAAGGTCTTGCCCCCAAGAGTAATCTGATTCTTTTTGGAAGTGTGCACTGACATACATTCTTACAGTATGTATTTGTACATGTTGAAACTTCTGAAATGACTGACTGAATGGAGTTGGGGATGTTTCTGAAACCACTGTAATTGCTACGCTGGTGTCTGATGTATGTCAGAGTGTGCTGGGATGAAAAAACTTCCAGAGTGTTTTGAAGAACTGAAAGATGTCTAGTTTCATAAATCAGGATTTCATTATTACCTGTTCTGAGAGCTCTGGGAGAACAACAGTGGCAGTGTGTGATGTTGCTATCCCAGAGTAGACCCATCTTGAGAAGTAAGTTGCAGTACACCGTGCTTTTCAATTTCATGTAGTCATATGAACTGACTTTAATGTCCTTGTATTACTTCTTGTCAGAAGATCAGCTAATTTAAGTTTGTCTCAAAGGTGTACTTTAAAGGTCAGTGGAAATAACTAAAAGCTGATGTAATTTAGTTTTTAAAAATATAACACCTTGGATTAAGTACTTGTTAAATCTTTCCTATTTTTTTATGTAATCTGAAAGTTTATTTTAATAAGCCCATCTTAATCCTGAAAGTAAAAAAAATAACTGAAATAGATCAAAGTATGTAAAAATATTGAAGACATTTTCGTGTGTTACAGTTTTGTACAGCTTAATACTTCAGGTGTGGGATTCCTGCCTGGATGATTATTTTCATTTGTGTGTAGTTATTTTTCAAAGAACTGTAATTTTTATTTGGCTTAATTGAACAGTTAATAGATTTTTCTGGAGTTTAGCTTGTGCTGTCATGGCTTTCTCCTTGCTTTTATGAAAGCATGTAGTCAACAGCAGATGTCTCAAACATCTGTGAAGACTGTTTTTAATACCCTCCCAATCCTCCTCCCCCCCTCCCCAGGTTTTCTTTGCTTAAAGTTAAAACCTTGGAAAAAGTTTCTTTCTGTTCAGTAGAAATTTGAAGGTTGAGAGATACTTGTAATTGCCCTCCTGTGTCATGTACACAGACCAAATCAACACACTTACTCTTTGTACTGAAGAAACAATTTATTCATTTGTACTTCTGGTATGCAATAAAGTAACATGCATTTATATCTCCAGTAAAGTTGAAATACAGTTTCCTTAAATAGTTGTAGAAGGATGAGCTTGAGCAGAGCACTGAGGTCTGAGAATCATGAGAAGCTATAGTCTGGGAAGTTGCTTTTGTTACCCAGGTGTGGCTTTACAGTAAGGAGGGAAACTCTTTGTCTTCCTACTAAACTCATCTCATGGTACTCTGCAGCATGCTTAGCTCTATTTGTATTCTCAGCGTGGTAACCAACTTTCCAGATTTTTGAGCAGTAGGTAGGAGGTGGTGAACTGCTCTGGAAATGATAGCATTGTTGGAGGGGAGGAAATGGGGTGTGTTAGGGGAAAGGCTGACATTCTCCCTTTGCTGAAGCCCTTATCTGCTGGTGCCTGCTTCTCCATCTATGACCTGGTGTAGAGGAGGGACTGCATCTGCTTTTGTGTAACAGCAGCTGTTGTCTTAGTTTTTTTGGCTAAAAATTGGGTGAGGTGTAAATGTAGCCTAGTGCAACTGGACTGTCACAGAATGAAGCATGTTTTGTGAACTAGAACTAATAGATAAATCAGTTATGGGTTACCCATGATGGTGTTGGAACACTTTTATTTGAGAGGACATTCAGTGCTTCTGTCTATACAGATGATACCTTCTTCTTTATGACCAAATTTATGCTGCAGGTGTCTACTGGTATGCAAAATAAAACCAGTACTATTTGAGCTTTCTAAGAAAATCAGCGTCAACCCTTGGTAACTTTTCTTTCAGAGATACAGAATAAAGAGGGAGTATGACTTCACCAATAATAATATATGAATTTGGTATATGTTAATACTATCTGCAAATCTTGTAGTTTTATAGCCAGGGGTAGCTACCAGCTATTTACCAGCTACAACTATTTATGTTTGATCACTATTTCCTTAAGTAGAAAGAAGGCAAGTAGAATTAAAAATAAAATAATACAAGCACACATGATCTGTATTTAAATATAGAAATTACTATCCTGTGCCCTAGTTTATAAATCAGTGGGGATGCCATATTTTCTGTTGGTAGCCTCATGTAGGTGAAACTGTTTCATGTGCTTCTTGTAGATGCAGCAATGTTATTTTCTACTTTCATGCTTATGTTTTTTAGCTTCTGCTCACAGTGCTGCATAGAAATGTGACAGTGGTTTTCCTCTAAAGAAAAGAGTAGACAGCACTGAGGTTGTAGGAGTGTTTTTTGGTCTTCCACAATGTTATCTTTTAGAAGCTGGGAAAATTACGTATGATGCAGCTCTGTAATATTTTGGCTAAATTTTAGTTTACCTAGCTTTGACAAGTTTTAGGTATCTCCGTGCTGTTCTGCAGACCACACTGGATATAGTCTCTGGAACATGTCTTCAGGGACTGACATTCCCTGTAATTCATTGGACGAAAGTCAACAGCGAGATGCCTACCTGTTAAAGTCAGGAATGTCCAAAAAAGAGACCCTGCAGTTAAATATTTAGACACATGTAACAAAACTGTTGTTATCATAAACTTAGCTAAAACTTCAGCTTTTAACTGTAAAAGTAAGTTCCTAGGTTCCTGTCTTACTCAGCATTAGGTACATTCCACTGTTTGATCTTTTGTTGAGGGATGCCAGTGTCTCACTTTGAATTCTTGTATTTAAGGAATTTTCTTGATCTTGAAGTATGCTATTTCCGACTGTTCTTTTTTTCTGGATTGGTTACCAGACTTTACTTAGATTTTAGCCAGTTCCACATCAATTAGTCCTAAGAAACAATAGCACTTGCTTTAGAGTTCAACATCAGACCTTATATACTTAAGTGGAAAAGATACTAGTAATCTTCCCTTTATACTCCTCGTTTTAGAAGATACTCATCCTTTTGATCCACAATTTCCAGAGTCTGGGTTCACTGTCACAAGGAGAAATCACTATTACATGAAATTCTATTATTTAATTTCTGTTAATTTATTAATTCTAATTAATTCTAATAATTAATAAGCTGTTTTCAATAACCTAATGAGAAGGGACCTATCATTGCTGTCCTTAGAATTTTCTGCAGGTAAGGCTGTAACCAGCTCTCTATTGCGAGCTGTTAGTGGTTCTTGGGTATTTTGAGCTCCTGTAGTTTGAAGCAGTGTTCGCAGTTTTTCCTGGTTTTAAGTGGAGGAGAGAATATATGGTTTGGTTTTGGTTGGTTTGTTTTTTTGTTTGTTGGGGTTTTTTTTTTGGGGGGGGAGGGGGTGTTTGTTGGCGGTTTTTTTGTTTTTTCCCAAGAAATATACCACTCTTACTGTGACATGTAACTATTGTAAAACTCCTTGAAAAATACCCTACTTCGCCTGACAAGTAACTGTGCATCTGCAATACTGAATGTGGTGGTGCCAGCTCTAACCGAATAAAAGGAGTATAAAATCAAGTTGCAATAGGTACATGTATTAGGTAAAGTTGGAGCTGAAAAGGATTTCCAGTATCTAAGGAGAAATGTAAATGGCATATATGCTGTAGTTCATATATATTCATATATGTGGATGGTGATACTTGGAGGAAACATCTTTTCAAAGTCCTGCATAAAAATGGGTGCTAACTTGCCACTGAGAGTCAATAAGAATTTGGTGCTTGTTATGTACTTCTTCCCTTTTCTCCTGTTCATTGCCAGAGAATTACATATCTGCTTGAAAACATGTTAAAAATCTTAATTTCCTAAATTTTGTACCTAAGGGCCTCAATACATTCACTGACATATTTAAATGTATACATGAAGTTGAGGGTGACTTAGAGTAATTCCTGTTTTTACAGAAAACTGTTAAAGTTATTATTTTCCCTGAAACATTTTTCACTGCAAAGCCTTTCTTGTCAGCAGAGTGAGAGAATGGTTGTTACATTCTTCCATAAGCACATTCCAATGTGCTTATTTTTTATAAATATAAACCTGATTAAAATTATCCTTTATTCATCATTCTCTAAGTTATGTAATGCATTTATTTATCTTGATCTATCTTTTCTCTTTGTAGAATTTTCCAGAAAAGGATCTTCTACACTGCCACTCTAAGGATGTGATTGAAGCTCATTTTATGGCTTCTATAAAAGAAGCAGATGCATTAAAGCACAAGAGCCAAGTTATCAATGAGATGCAAAAAAAGGATCATAAGCAGTTGTGGATGGGATTACAAAATGGTAAATACAGTGAATCAAATATGAATTATAATTAGGTCTAGCATGCTAATAAATAATTTCTTAAGTTTTTAGTCATGGTGCAGGATAGAATTTGTCATTGTTCTGTGGAATTTTAGTCTAATTTCATGGAAAAGATAATTTTTTTTAATTACTTCTTTTAAGTCACCGTTTATGTGATAATCCAGATGTGGATTCAGTTATTCGGAGAACTAATTTGAGTCATGAACTCTGTTTTAACAAACCAGAGCTAGCAACAAAACAAAACAAAATGAATAGATATAGTCTAGTGTATTTTTGTGCAGTTTATGGTCTTTATTTGGGAGACACCTGGGGTGTAAACGCTGTTCACTATTGATTTTGGACTGTAAGGTAAAAAAGGTTGTTTCCTCTAGTTAACACTTGAGGATAGTCACCGATAAACAATACAGGTAAACTTAAAAAAAGTTGCCCAGTAGAATAATAATTTTACTTTTCTCTGTTCCGAAAGGCCAAGGCTTTTTTCATGGGATGGTTTTATTTTGGTGGTTGGGTTTGGATTTTTTCGGGGTGGGGGGAGGGAGGGCAGTGTTTGTTTTTTTTTTTAATTGATACTACCATGGCTTTCACAAAGATTTCTGCATAGGTAAGTATTGACTTGAAAAAAACAGCAAAAATAGTTCAGCACACGATGTTGTAACATAATTAATGTTCTTTCTTTGCACAGATGGCAGAATCTGTACTGCAAAATGCAACTGTGCAAAATGTAACTTTTTTTGGTTTTAGTGTCTCCTCTTTTTTTTTTATCATGGTTCTTAGAGGCCTGTAAGTTGAAAAGCTTTGTAAGTATTTCAGAAACTGCTATCTGGAATGGATAGTAGTGCCACGTTCAATGTCTTTTCCTCGTCTCCTGAAGCTGTCATTTATATTATAACTGGTAAATGTATTTTACAGAAGCTGCAAGCATGAAGATGTTTATTCTGTGTTGAGGTCCAAAATACGAAATGGTTAGAATTAACATCTTCCCATATGTTTATAAGAAAAATTAAATGCAACAGGAAGAGCTTTGTATGCAAGAAGGCCTAAGGCATGTGTTTGCTTTAGACAGTAAGGTTCGAAGTTAGTTTGGGTTTAATGTGTGTATTCAGTGAGTGTGTGGAGTTTCTGTTTATTTGTTGTTGTTAGTGATACTGCCTTTCCTATGAAAGATACTCTTGTAATAATTTTGAAGATTGAGTGCTTGTTAGAAACTGGTCTCTATTTCTTTCATTTAACTGAGGGAGAGTTTGAAATTGAGGGGAAACTGTACTTTGTTTCAATTTAAAGTACTTATTCTGGTTTATATAGCTATTAGTTAGCAAACTGATTGATAATATATTCACAAAAGTGAATTAGCAGTAAATAAAGAGTTCTGGCCCACTGGAAGACAGGATCAGTATAAAAATAGGTATTTCTCCAAGGCTTACATTGTTACAAGTCAATTTAAACTGTATGTCTTGCAAGCAGTTTAGCTTGAGAGAAGCAAAATGCTGTGCCAGCATAATTTTATTTTCTATTTCAGGAATTATTAGCTTTATTGGAAAAAGAAATCCTGTCACTTCATCCCAGTGCTCAGATGTTCTCAGCAGTGCACTTTGTGTGCGCTTTTTATGAATACTTTTTAAAATTAAAAATAAAATACTTCTAACATGAGTTATAATACAAGTATAATGAGTTGCAATAGTGGAAGAAGAGTTGTCTACACAAATGGTATAAGTTACTGTCCTTTTCTTAATCAGAAGTTGTACAACCTTGATACCCTTAAGATACTAAGGTATGGGAACCACATAAGCAGTGTGTTCTTTCTGTGCTAATCATAGGCTCTCTTATAGTTGATTATTTGTCTAAATATTTTCAGTTGTAGGGAAACCAAAATTTTACTGTTTTACTTTACAATGTTGCCTAGCAAGACTGATTTCAGGGTTTCACTGTACTTGATGAGAAATCACACCTGTGGAATCTGACACCTAAATGAAATGCTTAAACAATCTTTTGAATACTTTCAAATGCTAATTTTAATTTCTCAGCTTTTCATAAAAGAGAAACAAGAAAAGCTTGTGAAACTAAGATGACTCTTTTAAAGTATGTTGTATCTTTCAGGATGTTTTTGTAGGCTTTCGTTTGAGATGTAATAATTTTAAACCTCTTTGTGAAACAATGAACTACCACAAAAAAGAAAAGAAAGTAGCATTTGTGATAGCTGCCTTGTAAGTAATGATACATCTGCAGATTTGTTTTTTCGGTTTTTTGAATTTTCTGTGAAACTTCAGAACATTTTCTTCAGTTCTTAAATATAGGATATATTATTTGTTTAACAAGTGATAGCCGTATTTACAGGATATGTATTAAATGTTTTGGGGAAAAAAAATGTAGTTTTTCTTGTTTGGAAATATGTAACTACCAATTACGAGTGTAATTCAGTAGAGATATTTCTGAAGAGAAGGAAGTGCTTGAATGGGTATCATGAGAAACTTTTCAGTTGCTTTTAAGGGAAGAGCTGTAACAGTGAATTTGCAGCAAAATCTTATGCTGGTAACAGCTGGTAGGTATTTATAACAACCTTTTACATCCCTTCTCCCACCATTTCTGGTTTTATGTTAATCTGCTACCAAATCAGGAAGGTAAACATACTTTTCTGTCTGTTGCTTATGCTGTGGTTCTGCTTGTTCTTTAGACTTCAGTTAGCCAATCTTTGTCCATAAAGCAGGTATTTCTTAGCTAGAACACTTCTCTGTGACAGATACTGTACTGATTCTGACCAGCATCATGGATAGCTGACTGTGGTAGGGAAGCGATAAATGCAGGCTATATAGATACTGACCTCTCTTCCTTTGTAAGAATTGTTAAAATTCTTTGGTCAGAATGATAGAAAAGGTTACTACTGGTTTTGCTCTAATAGTGTTATGGCTATTTTTATCATGGATAGAGGATTATCAGTGGGTGGTTTTTTTCTTTTTGCCTTTTATGTGGAAAAATAAAGACTTTCAGCCAAAGCTGAAAACCATTGAAACATTTGTGACTTTGTGAGTCTAGTGGTGACTCAGGACCAAACAAATGCAATCTGAGCTGTTTTTAGGGGGAGAGCTGTATTTTTTTTTTTTTTTTTTTTTTTTGCATTGTTCAAGAATTAGTATTATACCTTCTCTATGTGATGGTTCTGATACAGGAAGGGTTTAGATCCAACACAGCTGCTTTTCGTCAGTTGTGGAGAGACATAAGCAACCAAATCCTGAAATTTTCATAGGCATCCTTTATGACAGGTGCAAACTAGAGTTGGTATTTCTGATACATGAGTGGGGGAAATAACTAGTAAAAACTCAAAGCCGATTTTAAGGCTTCTTTATGTATTATAAAATGTAATAAAGTCATTATTTTACTGGAAATATTATGGGAAAAGAATGTAATGCTCATTCATGCTGTAAGGCTTACTAGAAGTTAAGTGGCCATGTTGAATTGCTCTTATTAAAGGAGAAAAATCCTGCAGATATTCAGAATATGCAATATTTTATCTTCTAATGCATGTGATCTCTTTCTTGTCTTTCTGACAGGATCAGGCCTGTGCTGCCTTGCATTTATTTCTAAATTGTATTTAAACCAGCCTTGGGGTTTTAAGGGGCAGAAGTTATGTTATTTCTAGCTTATTACATTCCTGTTTAGAAGTGTTTGAAGCACCAAAAAGAAATAGTCAGCACCTCTTTTGTGCTGTGTATACGTGGCCCATACAAGTTTGATAAGTATGAGATGCATCAGAGCAGGCCTTCCAGGGATTCTGTTGTTTTGGTAGTGGTGGTGGTCATTTTTGTTTGGATTTGATTGGTTGTGGGTTGGTTTGGGTTGTTTTGGTTGTTTTTTTCTGGTAATGGCTTGTGACCTGGACTTCAGTGTGAGTTCTGCAGAGTTTACTGGCTTGTTACCTTTCCTGCACAACTGACTATACAAATACTCAGCCCTGTATGGTGCAGTGTCCAGGATTCTAAACTATCACCCCCCTAAAACTGACTTTTGCATTATTACTCTTCATTACTGGCCTGGTCCTACTCACACTGCTGCCCTCATCACAGTGCAGAGGTGAGGAATTGACGGCAGTCTGAATTTCCCCGTTGGCTTTCTCTGCTCTGTTCTCAACAAGGGCATTGTGAAGCTGGGGAGAAGTAGTAGGTCTCAAAGGAGGCCATGAACTGCACAAAGGCAGAAAAGAGAGAAAAGCAAGAGGGAACCCAGCATTCACAATGCTACTTTATACTAAGTCTCCACCATGAGAAGAGGTTGTCTAGGAACAGGTAAACAGAGCTAGATGCAGATGCTTTCTATTGTTTTCACCATCTCGTGTGAGACATCCATGTATTGAATGAAAACCATGAAACTCGGAGGGAGCAAGCTTGGAGATGTCTGTCTTTGGCACAAGTGATCTTCCAACCATATAACCTATTCATATATTGTGGAGAGTTTAAAGTTTCAAGGCCTTTGTGTTTTGTACTCATTTTGAGACTCTTCCTCCTGGAATGTTACCATTTCTTCAGAAATGCAGCCACCTTCCAGACTTCCTGCTGAAGCAGGTGTGCCTTTCATCTTCAACCCCAACCACAAATCAGCTGGTTCGCTACCTTCACTGTTCTCATCTCATACAGATTTTTTCAGATATTTGGTAGACTTGGATTCAGATTGAGAGAATCTTGGACTGTGTTTCTGTAAGTCTGTTTTACTTGGGTGTAAGTGATGCAGAGATGTTTTTTGTTTTGTTTTTTTTTTTTTACTGCCTTCTGCTTTCCTTCCTCCCTCCACTTAAAATGTCATTTCCTGTAACGTGTGTAAGGTCTAACTAAATTTCACAGTAAACTATCTCTAAAAACAGACTTAAGTTTTAAAATTAACTTTAGTAGTTGAGGGTTTTTTTGCTTCACAATTTGAAATGATTCTACATTATTTTCTGCTAGTAAATGCCTGAGTTTGACAGATGCATTAATATAAAGATGCCTTAACTCTGAATAAAAGCTGTATTAGAAAAAGCGTAGTACAAGGAAAGCAAAACAGGTTAGTGAATTATACAGAGATACGCTGCTCTATTTTCATGGATATGAACTGAGCATAATCAGAGACAAAGAAGGTATTGAAATATCCAGGCTATCTAGTCTGTGAACAAAGAACAGGAGGACAGGTGACATTGTCAGGTGTCCTTTTCCCACTCAGAAAGTCTGTAATAAGCCCTCCTGCTCTATTCCTACACAACCCATGGGTTATGTGTTTCAAAAATGGATTACACATTTTTGTTTAATAGTTATCAGAATTTTCTTTTTAGCTTAAGTGGCAATGCCTACTGACATCACCTGCTTTTAGGCTACACAGAAAACTTATATTTAGTAGGATATATGCATTTTCATATTTGATTAAAGGAGAGAAAGTATTCCGTCTTGATGATTTTCTTCCCCTGAACCTTTTCCAGATAATTTGATGACCTAGAAAAACAAACAGAGGTGGTGTTAAGGAAACGGTGTACTTAAAGTGAAACTTCTGTTTTGTGAATATGTTTAGTAAGTGAGAAGAATGGTTGTAGGATATGGTTCCCTGGTGTATGTTAAAACAGGAGGAAAAGACATTTTAGGATCTGATAGATAATCTGAAGAGTGAAATACTGCTTTGTCATACAGTTTCAAAATGTCCTGTTAACCTGCAACACTCAAGCAATGTGCTTTTATTTCTCTATCTTCAGAATGCTACTTTTCTATAAAAACTAATGGATAAATTATAGCATGAAAGTAGTGTTAAATACACTAGTCTCAAACCTAATTGTACAGGGCTGGGGGGAAGGATTCCCACTTTTTTCTTAGGCTGCATCTGTAGCTCAATTTATAGTGTGGCTTATGAATTAATATATTTTTTCCAAACTGGAATTTACAGCTAACTATACATAAGGAAGTTTTTCTTAATTGTTCTCTGATAGTAAACACTTCTGTTGGCAATTTGTTACACTGCATATAAAGAAGCTGAGCTGAATTGATTTGTTTAAATTATAATAGTACTAAAAAGGGAGTGGCAAACATAGGTTGCCAACCTTGAGGCCCATACCACTGTACTTGACTGTTGTTAGTACTTGAGCTAGTTAGCATGATGTTTACAATGATTCCATGCCTTAGTTGGAAGGGGCAGGCCAAGTAAAACCTATTTGGTTTTGACATTTAACTTTTACAATCACCACGGCTTTTCTGTGGTATTACATAGTAACATACCAACTGAATGCAAATTTGGAAGGTATGTAAGATTAATGGGCACTTCATATGGTGGAGACATTTCAGGTAATGACTGTTGTGTAATTGCATGGGAAAATTATGATTACTCCAGATATATACATTCATGTTGGATGTTGTTACTTTGCTAACTGTGATGTGAAGAATATTTCCACATATTTCTATAGGTAGCGTCTGTCACATTAAGTCAAAACAGTTCTAAAGACTTATCTCTCCATATGCAATAGTTAACTTGTTCCTGAAAATAGTCTGCAAAAGACTAGTAAACTTATATGCCATCTTCAGCTGTGGATTTGTACTATATACCACAATCTGTCAAAATACCCAAGTAACCTCATTTAACCGCAGTAACATTTTACCTGGGCATAGTGGCAATGTGTAAAACAGGAAAGAAAAAAATAGTACATTTTAGTGATGCCGTACCAGTACTTCAGACTATGTTGTCAAAAAGACTGGCACTGAACTGTAGTAGTCAAATATGTATTGGAGTCCTCCTGGAGATCATGATAATTGTCATTATCTGTGGTTTTATTGTACACAAATAAGAACTATGAGATTGGATGACCTAAAGTAATTTAGAGACAAATCTTTAAATAGCTGAGGAATAGAGTAACTACCTGGAACGGCTGTTTCTGGATAGCATGGTACAGTTAGTTTTGAAGTGTTTATAATCTTTATCTTTTAGCATCAATATGTTTGAGGCATGTTACAAAAAACCTAGCCTCTTACAAAATTAGTTAACGTTGCTCAGCAGTCAGCAGAGCTCTGCATGCATGTGAAGTCTTCCTGGAAACAAAGTGGAAGTAGAATTTATACTTAATTTTGAGAAGACTCCTTTCTGACTACAAGGCACTTCCAATTTAAAGTTTTTCTATGGTTTTGATGCATCAGTTGGAGAGTCTGGTCTCTGCTGGTTTCAGCTGGGATAGAGTTCATTTTCTTTGTAGGAGCTGGTACAGTCTGAGAGCAGTGCTGATGTTTTACTTGTTGCTAAGTAGTGCTTACCCTAATCAAGGACTTCTTGGTCTCTCATGCTCTACATGAGCACTGTGTGCTCTGCATGAGACCCGCTACAGTCTTGCAGTTAATGTTATGGTTGGTTCTGTGCAAGTGCATTATTTTATGGTTCATATGGTTACTAGACAGTAGTGAACCACTGAGAATACACAAAAGATTTGTGTTTTTTAAACTTGAGGATTGGACACATTTTTATGCAAGCTGCAAATTGGTATTGCTTGAGCTATACCAATAGATAGAGCTAGAGATACATTTCAAATTTATACAAATTAATGGCTTTAAGAAGATGCCATGAATAATACCAATAAAAAATCGTGCATGTGTGTATCTCTGTAGTATTGAAGGATAACCTCTGTCTGGTATCATTTAGTGACTGCATTTCTAATAAATACTTATAAGTGACTTATATTTTTAAGTGATGGATTTTTCAACTGGATCTCACCTGCATTATTTGATTATTATTTTTCTGTTCTTTGGCATAAAATGCAGTGAAAAAGTTTTATATTTCCCTTTAGGCAAAGTTATATAGCAACCACCCTCTCTTGTTTAAGAAATATGATTAGTAATCATATGAAACTTTTATACTGTCGCTAATCTCACTTCTGTTTGGATCTTGTTGCTATTACTTTAAATATTGTTGTTCAGATAAGAGCATTTCCCTTTTGCAAGTACTGTTCATTGCTAATACAGAAACTCTTTAGCACATTGGTCAAGCACTTTCTTGAAAACAGATGAGTTGTGGAAAACAAAAGTAATCACATTTGGCTATTACCGGAGTTTAGATACCAGATAGACTGCATAAGCTTTTCACAAGGGAGGCAGACGAGTGTGTAAAGTGCTTTTGCTAATAGGTAGGGAAAAGTTCCTGTTTACTGGCTTGGTGAAAACTCAGTTTTGTTTTGATTGTCAAACTTCTGGTGTCTTCTGTCTTTAAGAACTGTCTAGCCAAAACACTAATTAGTTCTTATAGCTCATCATAGCACTAAAGCTTCCTTAAGTCCATTTTGCATATAAAGGAGGTACTGACACACAAAAATGGGAAAATGAGGAATCCTTTCACTTACATTTTCAGGGGGTTTGGTGGTGGTGGTGCTGGGGGCAGCGGGGGTGGTGTTCAGTTATGTTGGGTTTTTTGTTTGTTTTAAGCTTTGAGTCTTAAGGTTTCTGCAAAAGCTAATTTTAGATTTTTGGAGCTTTATGCTTCTGGCATTCAGTCAGTGCCCCTAATGCTAATAAAAGCTTTTGCCAGGTCACATATATCAGTATGCAAACGGGATAACCTTTTCCTGCTGCTTGCTTTGAAAACTTGTGTTAATTTTCTTACACTCAGCTCAATTTCCTGTAGTAAAAATACTACATCCTTGCAAAGATGTTTGGAGGACAGCAACACAAGTATATGAAGATGAATTAGTGTATATGTCTTCAGACAGTGCTGTACAGACAGTGGAGATGTGTCTTGAGATGTCTGACTCCATTATTTCTGACTAATTTATTAGAAAGCTTTTCATTCCGAGGATATAAGGTAGATTGACGAAACATACTTGATCATGAAATGCAACAAACCTCATTGTTAACTGTTGCAGATTATCGCTGTTACTTTTAGAAAATATTAGAAATTTAAACATCTTGATAAAACAGTAAGATTGTCTCGAGCTATATCTCGGTGTTCAGAGAACAATAAATTTGTAAATTTACCTGCCTTAAATAAGATTACCTGCATAATTTCTGGGAAGTGAGGAAGTTAGAATGAAGAAGTGAATCAACATTACTAATGTTTAATGTTTATATCCTTCAAAGATTCACTTGTTTGCCATACATGTCGCAAAGGAAAATCTATTTAAGCTCCTACTCTCTGTTACTTGTTTAGAATTCCATGTTCATCTGATCCATAAGATGTGTTTGCTCATTTCCATTGAATTTTGAGGACAATAAGCTGTTCACTCAACTTTCCTGATTACTGCAATAGTAAACAAGTAAATGAAGTTATGTTTGTTTCATTTATGTTTAAGTAGTATGTCTCCAAATATGTTGATTCCTTATTTAAGAGTCTGCCGCAGCTAACTAGCTTAAGTAGGCTTTGTTTATTTTGGTTTGTATATTGCATAATTAGTCATTTTATCAACTGAGTATATAGTCAGAAGTGGTAACTGGAGTATAAATCAGTCAGTGCCTACTGTCCAAACAGTCTATAGTGAAAGTTGCGAGCCACTGTCAGTGCTGTCCCCGAGGATGAGGAAAGTGTGCTAGGTCTTCACCTCC
>JBCJKH010040611.1:0-42984 GCA_039877255.1 Loriculus beryllinus | reverse complement strand
CCACCGGTACAAGGTCAAAACGGGTATTATTTCTACCACATTGTGTAAGATGAATTCAATACAAACAAAAGTGTTGTATGCTACTAACTTCGCCTCATACATCAGCCCCATGGGGGTTCGGCATGTCAGTAAGACACAAAAACGTGCCCTAAAGTTACATTTACGTGTAGCTAAAAAAATAAAACTCAGAGCACACAGTTAAGGAAGAGCAAAGAACGGCTTGAGCAAGGCAATGGTTCAAAGGAGCAAGGCTGCAAACACTTTTTTGGGCCCCAACCATTGATGCCGATTTGGGCTTTTTGTGTAAACAGGACCAATTAAGCTACGGCAAAACACTGCTGAATGCTGAGCTGCTGACACATAATCCGAATGCTTCTTTAGTATTTTGTATTTTCTGTATTTTTTTAGTCTCATTTGCCAAAGAAGATAGAAAAAAGGGACTGATGCCTTCCAGACATGGGGTGCTGATGGGAGATGAGTTAGGGGACTACTGTAATAATAGTGGAATAATCATGCAAGCTGCCAGACTATTCACAAGAAAAGCAGAAAAAGGGAAAAGGGGTTCCCAGAAAACATGGAGCACCCCACCTTTGTGCCTGCTGTCTCCCAGGGCAGCTTCCGAAAGATTTCCTCACCTTCTCCGCAAAAAAGCATACACGACAACCTCATGGCAAGCCCTGCCTCCAGCCAAAGAGAGGAGCCAGTGAAAGACCCCTCAACAGATGGTTCTACATCAGCTCTGAGGTTAGATGAGCCTCCAAGGGCTGTTCATCCCTGTCTCAAAATGCACCCTACTGGCCCAGGAGTCCTTAGGATCCAAAATGCATCTTTCTCAGTGTCAATGGCATCGGCTCTCCTCCAGCTTTGCTCTAGGCCCATTCACTGCTCATCCTCACCCTTGCCCCACCACCCTGTACTCACTCCTGGGAAGCTGCCTGGACCTCCCTGGCTGCACTTGGCTCATTTGACTGTGCAGCACCCTCGGGCTCCTCTAAACCAGGAACTTCCTTCAGTTTTCAGGCCTTACTCATGCAGGTGCACAGCCATAGATTCAGAGAATGGTTTGGGTTGGAAAGGACCTTAAGATCATCTAGTTCCAGCCCCCCTGCCATGGGCATCCTGGGCACTGACCTGAAAGCTTTCAGGTGGCTTTGGTGGCCCAAGCTCGGGCAGCCCATGAGATGGGGTAGACATGGAGAAACATGGGGCTCACCTGCTCCTCCTTCCCACCCCATTCAGTTTGGTCTGTTGCTACTAAGCTTTTTCCCTTAATTGGCCACAGGGCTTAAAACAAAGTTGCTGGTATGCACAACACACGTGATGCCTTTTAAATCCCATGGAGGACATTTCTGCCTGCTGTTACTCACTTTTAATTCATTTATTTTTTTAATTCAAGGGCTGCCCTTTAAAATTTAAAAATCGCTTTTAAAAGGAAAAAACCACACCCAGCCCACAGGCTGGTGCAGCAGGCACCTACATCCCCATAAAAACCCTGGGCTGTGCTTTATAACATGGGCAGAAGTCTAAACATCATAAAAAAAAAGAGAGCCTAAATTGCCAGATTGCCCAAGCCTCCAGTAAATCACCCTTCCAGATGGGCTTATGGCTGCACACAGAGCCCCGCTAGTAGCAACAGGTCACCCCACAATTATATTTCAATCCTACTAAATTCAACAAACATTATATGAGAATTATGCTCAATTTCATTAAAGAGGCACTTCTGAAGTTTACCATTGCCCCGTCATTACCAACAGCTTGATTTTTCATGCAATTAGCGTTCCCCTGTGCAATTAACTTCCCTCCCTACCCCCCAAGCGTGGTGGAGGAAGAGGTGGACAATTTCTTATCATAACTGCATCCCTTCTCAGTACTTTTCATTGCAATGAAGACCACGCTCGGGAGAAATACAGCTGCTGTTGAACAGAGCACAAAACACCACTAAACAATTTATCAGGCAAAAAATGAGCTCATGCCAGGAGAAGCATCCAGCCCTTCTCCTGCCTCCAATAGGGTGGATGGTTGAGAGTGTCAGAAACACCCAAATGCAATGCTAACTCCTTTCTTTTCTGGGGTGGACACATGAGGGATCTACAGGAGACCTGCGCACTGTACAGGTGCTGACACAGGGCAGTGAAAACTGGAACTGCTGCAATGCCCAGCACGGGTTCGCACCAGGGCTGGCAACCTCAGCCAGCAATGCTCTCACCCAGCAACCCCTCCAGCTGCCCCCACCAGCCAAGAACATGGTCAAGGTCTGCAACCCATAGCAGAGAAAATGATTTATCTGTTTATTTCCCTGGTCCCTCCTTTCTCTCTCTTTCCCCTGCTCCAGGCACACTCCTTCCCCATCCCAAGCATGGTATTTCAGAGGTCAGGACCAGACCCTTCCCTCACCCCTGTAGAGGGAGCAGGCTTTTTTAGCTCAATGCTCTGGGATCTGAGGATCATCTGGAGGTTGGGCAGCAGGCACATGTGCTTCTTCTGCATGCCTTGTGGATGCTACACACAGGCACATGTTCAGTTTGTTCAAGGGGTCCATTTCAGACCTTTAAACAAGGAATCAAATGTTCTTTTCTTTAAAAAATAAATAAATAAATATTAACTTCCCCTTTCATGCACTAAGTGCCCTTGCTGTGTAATATCACCTGCTGATGGAGAGAAAGCCTGTCTACGTCTTTCTTACTCCTATCCTATACCCGGAACACGGATACCTTAACCTCGTGTAAAAATAAAAATTACCCCAAATTTCAGGCTGTTAACATGCTTCCACCATCTCACAGGTGCTGGGTCACAACAAAGATGCTATCCCCCTTGAAACACCAGCAGAATTCCCCCCTGCCTTTCATACAGTTTCAGTGCCTGTGCCTGAAGACAAAAGTGACTAAACCATCACGCCAAACAGCCAGGCTTAGGACAGTGAGCCCCTAGCCACAGCCAGAGAGATAGGCCTGTGAGCCACAGGGTGAACCTCAACTTCAGGGGTGCAATCTCACACCACCGAACAAGCACAGAGGCAAAAATATGTCATCTAATGTGCGGAAGTAGGGATGGGATCTGCTCTTCTCAAACACAGAATCACAGAATCATAGAACAGTTAGGGTTGGAAAGGACCTTAAGATCATTTAGTTCTGCTTATCCTCCTCAAATTTCCCTCTCCACACACAAGCTGCTCATGGGGTACAAGCAGCTCAAAATAAGCAACTAAATGCCAGTCTACCAAACAGTGGGAAAACAACATCATCTCACTGGAAGATACTGTGAGTAATTTCTCATATGCCCAGTATTTCAGAACTCACCATTTGTATCAAGTGCACCAAACTAGAAGCTGAGAACCCGAGGAAAGCAGCCCTTTCGGTGTAGCAGAGATGGAGCAGAGCTGTTCTCAGCATGGAGCTCTCTTGCACTAAGTCAGAGGAAGGAAATGCTGCCTCCCCCACAGACTTTTTTATTTTTTTAATTTTTATTTTTTAAAAAAGCTCCTTTCCTCCTCAGAAAACCCAGACCAGGTGTTACGTGCTCTAACACAAGCTAAAGCCAGGCTGGCTAATCTGTAGGTTTACTCGCTAGTGAGATAAAGGACTTCAGCGTGGTGCAGCAGCCTGGGCTGTGTGGGAGCTGTGGGCTGGAGGAGCGCTGCCGGCAGCCGAGTGTCACTCCTGGAGGAATGCCTGACCTTTCCTGGGGCTTTGATCATGCTGGCTCGCAGCGTGAGATAACCAGCCCTTTGCAGAATCCGGAGGTAATAAAAAAAGCAGCTTTGAGGCCTCCTGGTTTTGCAGGGAAATACTTACCTGTGTTCCCAGAACACTGCCCAGTACCCACCACCACCCTCCCCAGATGCCAACCACTTTGAAACTGAACCTATCGCTGTCAACGAGGGGATCCACGTAGAAGCATTCATGTCAGAGTTTTCAGCCCTTGTTGCATTTCTCGTTATTGAGAATTGTACTGCTTTTACAGAAGATGCGTGTACAAGAAGCTCAAAAAAAAGCAGAGCAACAGAAGGAAGGTCTCCAATTAGTAGACGATTAAGCTGTAAATAGGATAATACGAGGGGAAATTTTGTATCTCACACAAACAAGATAGCAAAAGAGATAGATAAAAGCATAGAAGCGGAATAAAGCTTTATTCCCTGTTCCCCTGTGAACACTGAACCCATACAGAAAGGAGTGGATTTGCTGAGGGTTTTGTGTTTGTTTGTAATTATTTTAAAGGGGTGCATGTGTGTGTCTTTCTCAGGACAGTTTGTGATGGGCAATTTAAACAAGCCAGTGTAGTACCTGGTTAATAAAGCGTGAAACACCTGGGTTGAATGCTCTGAATCTGTAAGTCATAATTGGATCAGTCTTGAATACTTCCTTTAAAGAGTCCACTCAAGCACCACATCCACCCAGCCTGATTTTGCTCACCTACCTAGAGAAGTTCACAGATCTTCTCAAAACTAGGGTTATTGTTTGTTTTGCTGTGTTTGGGCAACTGTAGTACAGTCTCCATAGTTGGAGCTGCTATTCCTTGGTGCTTTCTGCAGGCTGTACATGAGGCATGGGGCTCGCTTTGCAGCACTCCTCCACTGCAGGCAGGCTGATGCCAAACCGAGTAGACCTGGATAAGTTATCCCTCTGGGGGGGAAAAAAGTTGTGCTCAGCTATGCTGTCTTCCTCATGGGGTTAACTATGTAGATTTCAGATGAAAATTTTACTTTAGGGCAGGCTTTATGGTATTACGAGTCTCTTTTTCAGCATTCTGAAATTTCATATGTATACATGCTAGAGGTGTTTCATCTCTGTTAATTGGGTTTTGTGGAATTCCGAGGCCCGGGGGCCAAGGGGGGAGGGCAGCTGATTAAAGTGCACTGTGCAGAAGTGGATGCAAAAGCATTGCACAGTAACAGGAGGGAAACTGAACTCCTCCGAGCTACCTGCCTTCACGTGTGCGCCCTGCCTGCCACTGTGGGGAAACCCAGTCTTTTGCCCTAGGCTGTGGGGATGGCTCCTGCCCCCAATGGTGGCCATCATGGAGAGGATGCTCACCCCCTCTTTGGTTGTGCAATTGATTTTAGAGATTTGGAGGCCAGTCTGCAGCTACATTTGCTTATTTCATGGTGCCTGTGTCCTTGTGGCAGACTCAAACAGGGCCATTTCCCCACAGGCCTAACCCCAAAGCAGTGGCAACAGCGAGTAGGTGGAACCCACACTCTGACCACACTTCAAGACCATTAACGAAGAATAAAAAGATGTTTAATCTCCTTTTATTCCATTTCATAATGCAGCACGTACATGTGTCTCAGAATTCGTCAGGCTGCGATGCCTGAATTGATGAGACGGGATTTGTGTGTATGCACGTGTGTGTGTTCGTTCCCCCAATGACGGCACAGAAAATACGCATTCCTGCATTTGGCTGAGCTGTGTCTATCCACATATAAGGATCCAGTCCAGGAGCCTGCTTGCTGGAGCTAAATACAGATATTCACACACCCATTATAAATGCAGTCTAGTTTCATTTTTAACCCACAGGAGGGTGTGGAGGGAGAAGACATCAAAGCATGGACACAGGCTACCCTGGCATTCTGGGTGTGCAATTTTATCTTCTCCTCGTTTCCCTCCTCTCCAAACCAGCTGCTACAACTATCATGATGCTTGCCCTCCAGCCAGTATGCTGGAAAACTGGCTTCCAAGGCGGTCATTAATCTCTCCCCATTACCCAGCTGGCACAGGATTTTGCTTAGGCTGAAGGATAGTCAGCTCCGTGCCCTCCAAAACACCAGTGGCAGCTCCTGATGCTAGGCATGCCAGGCAGCCAGCCACTGGCCCTGCTGCCTATGCCAGGCACAGCCTGGCGCTGCTGTGATGCTGCAGCAGGAGGACCACTACATGAGGGACACACAAGTGAAACTCAAACACAGACACTGAAGAGCACTGGAAGAGGGTGAAAACCTGCCTGTCAGCAGTGACGGGGAAAAGAAGCCCTGTGCATCTTCCGGGGAAGGCGGTTCAAATCAGGGATAAGTTTAGAGGCTGACTTCTTGCATAGCAATAGCTGCAGAGAGAAGGCCCTACATATGTAAGTTACGCAAGTGATATGAAAATGCAAGAAAAGGCAGCTCGGCAATGCTACACTTTTCATTCAGCCATCAGGTTTCAACCCATTTGAGGTAACAGGACTGAAAATACACAGATAGGTACGTGGTATGATGAACAAGGGCTGCTCCAGTAAAGCTGAGCTGAAATGACAATGAGGCAAGTTTAGAGAGTAATGACATGTTCTGCTGGGAGTTTGTATGGAGATAAAGTAACAAGAAGTGTTTTGTGCTGTTGCCACCTGAAAAGCAACCATTTTTCCATCCCCCACTGTCCTAGCAGCACCATGAGGCTGTGTTTGACCATCTACACTGGGACAAAAATAACTTTTTCGGAGAATACTTTTTTGTGTGTTAATGGCGTTATTCATACCAAACCTGTCATATCATCTCAGTAATACCACTCTTTCAGTAGAGAACACCAGGGCCCACTGAGAGCCCAATGTATACATACATAATCCGGCATTTTATCTGTCAGTAGGACTGTAGGTTTCCCCAAGAAGAAGAAACACAGAGACAAGTTTTTGATCTTCCTTAAAGTATCTCTTATCTCAGCTTTTGTTTGTTTTCTGTTTTTCGGGTGTGGGGTAGCATCTGATGTGAATGCCACCCACTGTAAGCTATCTAGCCAACGAAACAATCATCACAAAACACCGCTGGAACAAAAATGGCAGCACCTTCCTCTCCCCTGTTTCCCTTAAGCATAGGCCACATGTGGGATGCACTGCCAGCATGTGCAGCTACAAGTATAGTTTGCAGATCCCAAACTCAGAGGGGCTACATGTGGGTCTCTTATTGTCTTGCAGCCAGACACTCATTAGGGAATTGCAGAGTCCTTCCTGATGGCTACCAGAAAAGACAGCCCTTTCCAAGCAGCCACAGAGCAGGCAGCGGTGGTGTTCTCCCCCAGGCGCTGGTGGGTGCAAACTCCAGGTTGGTTCAAGGGAAGCTGCCGCCTGTGCTACAACTGAGTGAGTGAGCATCGACAACAACAGCTCAGAACAGTTTGGTCCCATGTAACAAGCCTAAACCACAGTACACTGAGCCTTCCCCTGCTGCCCAAGTCTTCATCTTCTGGCCCCTTGATTGTTGCCTAGAGGGAGTGCCAGTCCACAGGTAGATGCATGACAGGGTACCAAATCCTAACTTGAATGGGGGAAGTGGTCTGTAAAGAAATTTACTTGAGGTTTCAGGTTAAATCAACCTTTGCCCATGCTTACAGCTTAATTCTTCTTAACTCCACAGCATGCTGGCCAACCACATCCACACCTGAGCAGGGATGAGAGGTCTCCAAGCGGCTCTGCTCCTAACCAGTTTTTGGAGGGGAAAGAAAGGACACAAAACCCAGCGCCCAGGCAGAAGGAGCTCTTAATTAGCAGGAAGCAGCAATAAGCTGCTATGCTGCCTGTTTCGCAGCAGCCGGCCAGGCGAGAGCATTGGTGCACGGGGCCACGTGAGCTCTCCATGTCTAGCACATCCTTCCTCACCAGGAAAGGACAGAAACACCCGGGAAACCCAGCTGTGGGGTCTGCTGCTGAAATCCTGCAGGGCTGCTGCTGAAAAGTGCACTTAAAAATAGAGCCTGCACTGATGCTATAATTAGCAGGAGGGTGCACGCTTTCCAAAGGGCTGTCGGCCCCTCCTGCAGCAGGGGCAAGGCAAGCGGGCACGCCCTCAGAACGGTCCTGCATGCTAGCCCCACTCGCTGTGCCAGATCCCAGCATGAGTGTGCCTTGGGACAGTCACATTTTCATATCGAAAGGTGAAAGCAGGCTGTAGGAGACCATGTGCAAACCTGCTAAGTAGTGGTCTCCGCTCCAGAGCAGCCAAGTGGGAGGCAGGAGCTCAGCCCTTCCTGGGAGCTGCACCGCTCCCCTGTCCCATGAGTGGATGCTTCCTTCCCTGGACCTGGGTTTTTCTACCTGTGTAAGTGCAACAATGATTGCTGGATTCTTTACAAAGCACTTAGGGACATGCTGCTTTATCCAGGTGCTGGTAAAGCCAGGCGTGGCTGTAGGAAGTAATATAATAAGGGGTACTGAAAAATTGTGAACTACTGAAAACACAAAACCCCATGCTTAGCTTGTAAAGACAAGCATCTGTCCAAACCCCTGACTAGCTACATCCCAAGTAAAGAGTGAAACAAACTTCCACTGGACAAATGCTTCGACTATGGGGGCAGACCTGGAACCGATGTGGCACAGGCACTGGGCTCTGCACCGGCAAGCCCAAAAGAGCAGGTTTGCACTTCCCATATTTTGTGCTGGGCTTCCTCTCCCCCAGAGGAAAGGCAAGAGGATGTGCAGTATAAGGAGAGCATGCTACCTGGTCCCTGCAGATGCTGCATGGGACAAAATGGCATTTTACTCTGTTGACTTGCAGAGCAACATGGGGTGGCAAGGCAAAGCGGGGGCCCCCCCCCCTCCGGCACCCAGGAGGAGGCACTAAAAGCTGAGCTTCTAATCAAGACCATGGCTTCAGTTAATTGAGTCCAATTCACCTGTGACATGAAGAGCCCCAATCCCATCAACAATAATGGAACTGCATCGGCTTACACCAGTAATGACTTCAAATCAGCAGCAGAATAAAGCTAATTCAATACTTCTTCAGGTCCAGCTGATGAGGCTGCTGTGGGAGAGCAGGAAGACAGCCTTCCTCCACCTGCCCTCACACCTTTTCTGGAAGAGAGAGCAACACGAACAGCCAGGGGGTTGGGCTGGTTAGAAAAGCAGGAAATGTAAAAAATAAAAGTAAGTTTCCAACAACAAGGCTAAGATTTACTTTTAACACTGAATCACTCTTGCAGGTGACCCCGTGCAAGCGCTCCCCATGATTATCTGCCAGGGTGAGGAGAAGTAAAGCCCTGCCACGCAGCCGCAGGTTTCCAACCCACTGTGTGCTGCTGAGCCCCCTTGCTGAGCCAGACCCACCTATTCAGGGCACTGGAGGCAGTAGCCCGGTGTGCCGGGTAGCGCCCGCAGGAGCGTGGGAAGGAGCCCGTGGGAGACGGCTGCACGCTGGCAGCCGCAGGGAGGAAAGCGGAGCGACATGAAAGTTGCCCGACACAAGCAGACATGCAAATAAGCAGCTGCACCAGCAACCTCCTAATTGCCACGATGGCAGCCTCCTAATTGCAACGACGCCCGCTGCTCTCCCAGTGCTGCAGGGAAGCCAAGAGGAGCTGAAAGGAGCAAAACCCTCCCATTGGAGCAGAGGATGTGCCGCCGGGGCTGGTGCTGCCCCAGGATGGCCCGAGTGCCCCGGGGGGTGGGAATGGCACAACTTGGCCCCCGGCCGCCCCGCACAGGCCGCTGCCTTGCACACACAAATTTGTCTCTGCCTCCAGCCAAAAAAAACTAAGCCGCCACTCTTCTGAAGAGATGCGCATTATTCTAGAGCAGTCAAGTTATGACTGGTCTGATTTCCATAATACACGCTCTGCAAACATCTGCCTGTTATTTAAGGCTCAGTTCCACCGGGACAGAAGTTGAACAGGGCAGACCATTGAGCAGCGCATCCACAGAGGTCTCCTTGCTGCTGGAGTGACCTCAGGGCAGAAATGTGCCCAGCAGGAGGTCAGGGTGGTCACTCCTTGCTCCTGCGGCTGCAACCGGCTTCACCTTTCTGAGCCTTTCCTCATGTGCTGATGATGCTCCCATTCCCATCACAGGCAGGGTTTTGCCCACCTCTCCACCACAAGTACCTGCTTACACCAATGAGCAACTTGCAGACTGTGCCACCCACAGAAGGACCCAGCCTGGGTATCTGGGCTAGGTATCAGGGACATCTGACAAATCATTTGGCACATTCAGGTTGTCTGCCCTTTTTGTAAGCCAGCTGTTGAAACCCGAGTGTCCCAATTAGACAAAGTTAAATGCTGCTCTCAATAACAAGCATTGCTGGCAAGAAAGTTATCCTGGCGTTATTGGACTGCTCCCTCCCTACTAAGAGACCGCAAATTGGTGTTTACTTTAGAGGCCAAGTAGGCCAGCTTTGAGAAATCGCATCCACCCCGCCGTCCTGCAAGCTCCAGCTTCCCAAGGGATCCCCCGAGGCCACAGGACGGGTGCACTGGCCCCTTACCACACATGCCATACCCTTCCTCTGCATTTAGCCCCTGCTTCATCCCAGTCTGACACAGCGCTTGGCTACTGGTTCCATTCCCTTCATGCTGTACTGAGAGGGCTGAAATAGCAGAGTCTGTGCTGCAGTGAGTTGACACAGGCTAAATCAATTAGCTGCTATTGCTGGGATGATCAGCTAGGCCAGATCAAAAAAGACAAAGGAAGAAAAGCCCCATGCTGAGAGGAACCAGGCCCAGTCAACACATTTATCTCCAATACTTTAATCAACATATTTGAAACGGGAAAGAGAGATGTCTGATGCTTCCCAAAGCTAGGAGGTGAAGGCTTGCTTTTCGAGGGCAGGAGGGGCAGAGCGGCCGGGCAGAGCACTGCAGCTCCTATTCATCTCTGCTCCGTCCTTTGTTTCCATTCAACACACACTTCAAACAAACAGAGAAAAAAAAATCACAATACTCTGTAAGTTCACTTAAGGCACTTTCCATTTCAGACTGGGTCGTTTAAGCCCTGTAAGTCTCCAAGTTAATCCTGATTCAAATCAACACATTTTGCAGCTTGAGCTTAGCATCCTTCAGGAGGGACAGAAAACATCCCAGCACACCACATGCCTTGCATGCCCCTCTTCTCTGGGCAGGATTTATTATTTTGAAGTAATCTTTGCTCTGAATTAGCTGTCCCAAGGACTACTGGTCTTCTTCCCACTGACTTCTGCAAAACCACACCAGTTATCGGTGTCTGTGTCCAGCTGTACAGACTGTGTACAGGAAAGATCTGGACCTGTTGGAAAGGGTCCAGAGGAGAGCCACAAAAATGGTCAGAGGGATGGAACACCCCTCCTATGAGGAAGGGCTGAGAGCTGGGATTGGTTAGCCTGGAGAAGACTCTGGGGAGATCTTATTGCAGTCCTTCCATTCTTCAAACAGGCCAGTAAGATGGGGAGTGACTTCTTAGCAGGGCCTGTTGTGACAGAATGAGTGATAATGGTTTTGAACTGAAAGAAGTGACATTCAGGCTGGACATTAGGAAAAAATTCCTCACAAGGGTAGTAAAACACTGGCACAGACTGCCCAGAGAGGTCATGGATGCACCATCCCTGGGGACATTCAAGGCCAAGCCGGATGTGGTTCTGGGCAACCTGATCTAGTTAGTATGTCCCTGCTCATTGCAGGGGGGTTGGACTAGATGACCTTTGAAGGTCCCTTCTAACCCAAACTATTCTATGGTTCTGTGGTCAGTAAGCAGCACATCTCTCACCCAGTGCTTTGAGTACCAAGTCTGGGACCTGGTTTGACCTCTGCAAAACATAAGATGTTTCTTTTGAGAGACTGACAACTACTGCTGACAAGACTTCACCTGCAGCTGGGACTGGAGAAAACTAAAACTGTTAAAGGATGAAAGTGGCTCTGCCATCAGCCAGCTGTATCTGGGTAGCCTCCAGCTCCAGCTCAGCTCCTCTTGCAACCGCTCCTTATGAGAGGTATCCTGCCATGCTGCTCTTCACTTCCAAGAAGACAACCATAAGGAGAACTATTAAAGCAATTAAAAAAAATTATCTTTAAGATGCAATCTACACAGAGATGAATGGGAATAATTATCAAGCTGCAGATTTTTATGGTTTTGTATGGGGTTTTTTTAAGGCAATAACTGGCTGAGCAGTTCTGAGTAGAGGGAGGACTGTGCTACCTACAGGAACTTCTGCCTTATTGAGAGAACTGGAGACACCACTTCTTCATGTGGTGGCCCACATCTTCCATACCGTATCTCATAGTAACATCTATACTCACTCACCCTTTTCCCATTCAGTTCATAAACCTATAAACACCTCTGTAGCAGCTCATGCAACTGTTTACATAGAAAAGCATCACTTCTGGTTTTTTAAAAGCAGTGAAAGCAGCAATTCAGCAGCCTGAATTGAGAAAGCCAGCCCCAGGTTACCAGGGAGCTGTCTAAAATCATATCCTTCAATTCCCAGTGAAGAGCAAGACCTAACACCAATACTTTTCCCTTACTTGCATCTGCATATCCTGAATCCTTTATTCTTCCTCTTCTGCTCAGCCGTCCCACCTATGAAATTAATATTATAATGCACTGAAGATGGCAAACAGGCCCTTGAAACATCAGCTATTGGGCCGCAGTTGTGCATCAACTAGGCTTTCCCAAATCCTTTCAATATTAGCGCATTCCAGGTATTTTTGCACACAACATAAAATCCATGTCTATAAATCACTTGTGGTTGGATAAATTTGTTTTCTGCTGTTGGAATAGCTACTACCTGAAGCATTACCTGCTCCTGTCTGCCTCTCATGTGCCTGTGGGCAGGTACCAGCATCAGCCATCCTGAGACAGGGATGCCAACAGACGCCTTGAGCTCCTCCTGATGGGACTTGAATGTGCACGCTGGCCCATATTATAAACACCTTTAAAGATGCAGCAGAAGCAGCTCAAAGCCAACAGACCTCTTCCCAAAGAATCCTTTTTTTTGGTTTCACTACACCCTGTGATGTCAGTCATGAAGAGGCACACAGAGGGGTTTTAGCTTACATGTCACAATTTTGGGGCACGGTGCTCTCTTCTTTACAGTTAAGGCTTAAGCCATGTACTTGACTCAATCAAGACAGTTAACTGGCATTAAAAATTTCATGAATCAGCTGTGAAAAGAGTTAAAAAAAATCTAATTAAGAAAAATCTATTAAAAAATTCCTTTGCAATTCAAATTTACTGGGAGGCAGAGGGAGGGGAGAAAATATCCCCAGAAGGAAACGGTATTACTCTTTTGGAGATTACACATCTTTCACCAAATGCTTTAAAAGAAACCTCACTTCATATTTGTAGTAATAAGGGATTATCAGAGTCCTTAATTTACTGTTGAAGTTTGCAGTGAAGTTCCATACCTTGAGTGAGGTGCAGCCTAATCCCTGTGTGTGATTACATTTAGGAGTGAGAGGGAGGTATGTGGAGGGTGGGGAGAAGCAACTTTTATTGAAGACAGCGCTTCAGGCAGCCCCGGAGCAGAGTGGATCCAGTTTGAAAAGAATTGGCAACCCTAAAACTTTTTGATAAGACAAGAATTCATTGATGTTGTCTCACACTAGGCCCACTTCAACTCTGCACTTGTCCTCTGTGTTTCCTTGGCATATCTGTTCCTTTCCCCTATCTGCTTTAGCATAACTTTATTTTTCTCTTTTATCTTTAGCTAACTGCACCCAGGGACTGGAGGGATTGATTTTTTGTGTTGACTTATTGTTTGAAGATCTGTAACTCAAAGCAGCTTCTTGCGCCTCTGATGTCTAAGCCTGAGCAGTATAAAAGGTAAAGCTCATCCTGTGTACCAAACTGAGCGGGGATACCATTTTATAATCAGTCATCTGTGTTTTATTTTGCCTTTTTGGGAGGAAAACTATTTTAAGACTTTATAGGCAATAATACTTCAAATAAATATTCTCATGGCAGATACTACACATGCCAGTTCTCTTTTTAAAGACAGTCAGCTATTGCTTACTACTTAGGGGAAGAAAAAAAATTCCTAATTAAAGGAGGCCATTATACATCAGAAGATATTTTGAGCATCACGTCACACTACCGACAGCCTGCTGCAGCCAAAATGTTACCATGCAAATCTAAAAATGCTCTTGCTCAGAGATACACTACCACAAGGCTAGCCTAAATCCTTGCTGGGAGGGGAAGACAGGAGACACTAGATACGCTCCTCAGTGTAGTTTGTAAACAGACATCTCTCACTGCCATGTTAATATCACCCTGTCCTGAGATATGGAGGGGTGGAGAAGGGTATTTGTTTGCTTCTTCTGCCTTCTGAGAGCCAAACATGGGAGATTTCTCCTTTTCCCAGGCCATTCTCCCATCCACCTCCTAAAAAAAAATGCCACTAGGCTGTTTTAAAGAAGCTTCCCTTCAGGATGCAGCACCCAGGTTTCTCACTGCACATACATGTTTCTGTATGATAGAAAGCTGGTAGCCACGGCACACACCGACTTTGTTTACGATCGCCCATCTCCGCTATTCCCTGAAGTTGCCCAGCTTGCTGAAATATGGTTACATATGCAAACATTATCTCCCAATTGTAACCTCATTTTCTGCTCTGCTGGACAGCGTGACCAGCATTTGTCATCTCGCCGCCCCCGCCCGCCACATCATTCATGTGTCTATAATTGTCATCAAGATGTGGCATGTCAGCAGGACTCCCGCGTCCGCTGCTCCCCATCTCCACGCAGTCACTCAGGTAACAAACCCATAATCTCGCCCTGTTTTCATGATGGTTGAATTACACATAATTGTTTCTGCACAGTGATTGATTTCTGCCTGAATAGAGACCTCTGCCTTTTTTCAATGCGAGCGAGTGGCAGCCAAGTCTCTCCATCTAGGAGGAGGCAGCAGCCTTTGAAGAGATCAAAGCCAAGGCCGCGAGCAGTTGTGCGCCCTGGGAATATGGAAAGCCTTTATGCTCTCAACCCCATTTCCAACATCATGTTGGATTGCAGCTGCATTACATTCTGCCAGCATTCTTAATGCTTTTAGTATTGACTCTGACATCACCGATAGCTGTTTTAAAGTAACAAAAGCTGAAGGATGACTTATTTTCACAACTCCGTAATTGGAACATGCAAAGTTAGGGGAAGGGAGCATTTGTTTTTAATCTGAGATACAAAAGAAAGCACAGAAAATTATATAAGTTCCCCGAAATTAAAACCACGTTTTTCATATGGAAAGAACAGAGGGGGCATTTTTATAGCCTAGACCACACAAAATGAACTGATTATGCACATGCTTTTTCAAGCCTAAAGGCTGAAGTAAAAATACGATTGAGCAAGCGAGTCAAATTGTGAAAAAATATTGTGACTCACGATACGTTTAGTGACTTTTAGCACCTGATGCAAGGCAAAATAGTGCAGATGCCCAGGCTATTGCCTCCCCTCTGCAGCTCCTCGTAGCAAACTGACAGCCGTTCACTTACCCTAAACCAAACACATGACAAAGGAACACTAAATCCCCATTAGTTATCTACAAAGATAAATAATGCTCTAAAAGTGTAAAATACAAAAAAGCTTCCTCTAAGACTCCCTTCTCCTTCAGTTATACAAACAACTCTTAGGCTGCCTTAAAACTACTCTTACCACAATATTGTTTTCAGGGGCATCAAATGCTCCCACGCTCCTCCTCTCTCCTCATCTGGCTTCGCTAGTGAAAACAAAAGTAAATCTCTATCGAGAAAGACTATGCTGAGCTTTGATTAAAAGTAATGCCTTGAAAAAATACTTCCAGGGAACTTTTAAAACTTATCAGTGGAAAGGAAGGGGATAAGGAGTTGCAAAAAGCAGGAGCCTGTGAGAGCGCAGTAGCAGAACCACTTTGTGTCTCTATGCTGACCAGCCTGAGCACCACTGCTACTTCGACAAGTATTTTTATTCATGCTAAAACCACTGAATAGGAGCTTTTAAAAGCAGTAATTTTTGAAATATGGCAGCTGCCACTACAGCACGCGGAGTGGTGAGAAAGGCAGAATGTGCAAATAAAGCATAAGCTGTAAAGAATTAAACATTATGAGCACCCATGTATGAGCAATAAAAATAATTTCCTCTTAGCGGTATCGTTTTTCTTCTGCTGTTTTAACATTCCTTTTTCTCTGTAGTCATTAAAAGTCCAACTTAAAGACAACAGCAAAGGGATCTGCCCTCCCTCCCTGTGGACCCAGAGCTTATGCCCCTGTCATTTCAAGGCTGGGAAAATATCTCGCTCTTACTTTGACTGTTCCTAAACACACACTAACCACACTAAGGCTGAAGCTAGAGCCAAACGCAGCAAGCTCTTCACCAAGAGCTTTTGTAAAAACTTACAATTTTTCCAGTAGCATTAAGACCTCTGTGTTAATCCAAGGTTTGGTGTTTCTCCCTCCTCCTCCCCCTTGTTCTTCTGCCATTCCCAGCAAATTTACTGCTTCCTCTGCGCAGCCTTCTTTCTTAAATCAGGACTAATTCTGCTGTCCACTCTGATAACCAGAGGGATGCTCAAAAAGCAGCACTGAGGAAAGCAGCAAGATACAGAGAGCTGGAGCAATCACTGTAAACAGAGGTGCTAGCTGCCATGTTGGCAGGGCAGCTAATTCAACTTCTGCCTATCCCACAAGGAGTCTCAAGTATCTGGAAATGAATGCCAGCCTCCAGAAACTGAGCAAGCAACATGCGTAGCATTGCAAAGGTCTCCAAAACACTCGCCACTATGAAGAAACAGCAGCAGAGAAGTCACTTTTATATGACGCTGCAACCCTGCCTTTCAGTATCAAGCCATTACTGTGATGAAAAAGTATGTTTTACTGCAATTACTGCTTATTTTCCCTTCCAGGGACTTTTATGTTCATTTGCAGAGGATTCACTTGCTACTTGATACTTTTGCTTGAAAGCTTGCTACTTTTTTGCAGCTATTCACTGAAATTTAAGAGACACCATTTAGTCCAAAAGAGGCACGCGAAGGCTGTCAGCCAGGCTTTCATCCTGTGCAGCCCACCATATAGACTACATGGGCAGCTCTCCATGCCCAAGCAGAGGCACAACTTCCTTTCACACAACAATGTTTTGGTGACCATGATAAGGAGAGCTGGGGGACCTGACAATGAATCCTGTCGCTTCCTTAAATCCTGATCCCTTCAAAGTGACGACCTGCATGTCTGCAGCAAACTGAGTTTTAAGTTTGGCTGTGGTGCTGGAGAATGTACAGCTGCCAGATGTGGCCACCATGTATAGGCTGCAGCTACAGAGCTGTGAAGAAGAAAGAAACCACCATGGATGACCCAGGTAACTCCAGGGAGGTGATGCACAAATAGAAAGCTGAGACCTGTGCTCCAAAGAGCACAGCCTGGGCACACACTGACGTGGCAGGTATTTCAGGATGCCCAGGAAGAAGTTGAAAGCCTCCAACTTCAAACCAGTCGGCACCTCATTGCAAACTGCCCACCAGAGGCTGCTGAGGACACGGACATCACAAAGGCCACAGTAGATGCCCACCACGGCTGGAGAGGAAGACAGATTACTGCCAAGATGCTGTCCCTGAGAAGCAGCTGAGCAAGGTCCTCCCAGCTCTGGCAAACAACACTGGTGGCATGGGGAGGACACTGATAAGCCGTGGTCGGCTGTCCGCAGCCCATCTTGTCCAAGAGCAACAAATAAACAGCAGCTTCTTGGGAGACAGAGCACACCATGCCTGCTATCTAACTGTGTTTGCATTGAATTTCTGAGGGATGGACGGAGACAAAAGTAGGGGGTGCAAATAATGATGTGCAGGACAAGCAGCCTGATCCCTCTGCAGGGAAAGAGCAAACAAAGAACAGCAGGAGATAGGGGTGCTGCTGTGATGGCAGGGAGGCAAAATGAGGAAAGACAAAGTCTGCTTTTTGACAAAAGGTTTTAAAGTTATTTTTCTTAAGCCCCTCCTTGCTTTTATTTGGAAACTTCAGTAGGATTGTTTGGTCCTTAACTGAAGGGCTGGGTATGAAACATCAACAGCCAACTTTCTTATCTGCACTGGTTTTAATCCTCTCATTCCCTCCCTCCATGCCCATCCCAGTTTTTACTTTCTCAGACTTCTAGTTTGCTTCCATGAAAAAAACACAACAAAACAAAACCAACCCGAGAAGCAGATCTTTATAAGCAAGCTGTCTTTCAGGGAGGTTCCTGAAGCAAACACCTTCTTCTAAGTCTCTGAGCAAATGTTGCTGTTTTGGGTCCTCATTTGCAGAAGCTTGCTTCCAAATTGCGTCTCTGCTTTTGGCAGCAGGATGGGGGGGAAGCAGAAGACATGACCCCCCTCCTCCATGCCAGCATGGGCGCCAGGGATACCTCCTGGGAATCTGCTGGCAGCCACTGACGCGCTGCAATTTCCACGGGTCACATCCTCACGCTAGGCTCTACGTTGGGCAATTATACACAGAATTTACCTATTTCATGCTTAATTGCACAGGCACAAACTTTTGCTCCACCCCCGAAACAGCTATAACCTACCAGCAGCACTTGCATTACTATAGGCATCTCTCCCAGTCCAGCCTTAACCCCCTAGGCTCAAATCTCAGCCAGCCTCTTAACCAGCCATCCCCCCTCCAGGAGAACCCACTGAGCCCAGCAGGGGAGAGGCGATGCAGATAAGGCAGGAATGGCCAACATAAACCCACAGCCGAGCTATGGGCTCCTGGGCTGTGGAACACTGCCTCCAGAAGGGAAATGCAAGACCCACTCACAGACTCTTCTGCTGACTGAACCTGAGAAATGCTTTGTCCAGTACATGTTGGCCAGAAAGATTCATTTAATGGAGGAGGGCATTTTTTTGTGCAGTGAGCACGACTGCAGTGAGCACTAACTGAATGTATTTACTTGCAGTCCTGGAGCCAGAGCTGGAAGACAAGCTCCACAAAACCCCTGTCTGAAATCTCCTTCTACCCAAAGGTCTGCCTGTGCCCAAGACACAGGGGTTTCTGAACCAGCTTTGACTAAACCACATTTCCCAACTGAATATTTATTGTTCTGCCCCATTAGCCTGTAATAGTCTCATTTACACACATATCCCTGCAAAGAAAGAGAACTTAAAAGTTTCAAAGAAAGAGGGAAAGCTTTCTGTACAAGTTGCTTTGGAAGGGCCCTTGAATTAAAAAGTTTCAAGCAAAACAGCATTTTGAGCAGCTCTCCTAGAGTCTCTTAATATTTCCTCATTACAAAGTATGAAGTCATCTTTTACAGGTCACCCAAATAAGAAGCTTAGTAGTTGCCAGTTAAAAAAAAAAACCCAAGCATGTTTGCAATAGTGCTGTCAAGCTGTCTGGGGAAAGCCTCATAAATTAGCATTTGTTGGCGGTTCTCCTATCTGAGTTTTTCCTCTGAAGATTTAAATCAAACCAGGATCTCTGCACTATTATCTTAGAAATATCCCCAAAATAACTGAAAAAGGGAAAAAAGTCTCAACAAAACCAGGAAAATCTGCATACCTAAGAGATAAGCTTTTTAAAGTTTTCCTTTTTCTCCTTTAAATCCAGCACAGCTTTGTTTCCTCCCTACACCAGGGGTATTTAAGACATAATGTGTGAGAGAGAAGGTTTTGAGTAACAAATTTTCCAATCCAACACGCTCAGCTCAAACTTACTTTTTAAGCTGAATTTCAGTTGCGTGCAAGAGGAAATCAGGCAGTGAAGAGCAGACGCAAACACAACCCAGTCTGCTTGTGTCAGAAGGCAGCGAGACAAAAAGCTTTAGGGGCATTCTTCAGGGTAAATTATTTTAATTGCCTGTGTTTTTCAAAGTGCATTTTAGTACGTTCAATATATGGCTTATTTCCTCAATATCCTCAAAAGCTCTCCCAGCGCCAGCTCCGTGAGCTCACTTTTCCTCTCTTTGTGGATCCCCAGGAGCCTGGAGGGGATGCTGCACGCTGCAGCCTGCCCCACCACCCCAGGCTCCCACACCTGACCATCACCCACCTGCTCACTCCTGCCGTGCTCCCAAAATACCTCCTCAAGAGGCATGTGCGTTTGTATATGGGATAGGAGGACCTATACGTGAACCATGCGACCATCTTTATTCTTTGTAGGGCTAATTCATGTGCAGGTGTTGAGCAGAGAAATCAAGTCTCCCTCAATTTGGAGGGGTCCCTGCACTGTGTCAAGCCTGGCTATTCTCCTAATTCACCTCAACTTTTCTGCTGACAACAGAAGAAGCAAGCATTTCTTTGGTTTAAGAAACAGAAATGCTGCCAACCAGGTTGTGAGGAGTGTCACAGAGTGAAACAAGCTACCACAACCCCCAAACTGAGGAGAGGGCATGGATGTGAGAAGGAAGTCACATTATAAACATGAATTTGGGAAGCCACTTGGTGGGAAGATGTGCTGCGGCGCCTGTTTTGTGGCACGGCTTCACGGGCTGTAACACGGGCCAGTGGTGGGGACCTTGCTCACTGTGGGGGTACACAGGAGTCGCACGAAACTGCAATGAAGGCAGTACAGGACTGGGTGCAGGGGATAAAGTGCAGCTAAAACCACAATTACCACTTGTAACTGCAGCTTCCTAAACCTGATACAGCACCAATCAAACTTCAGAAACTAGAGACCCTAAACAGACACTGGATTGTGATATTTTAACAAAATAAACACATTTGCATCGCTGGACACAATTTATCAGCATTTTAGCACATCGGCAGGGAAAAGGCCTTCTCCCCAAGCGCCGTCTGCATTTGACAAGCGTTGACACCTTTAATCGTCACCTCCATATTGTACTTTTTTCATGCTACACAAAGCTTGCCAATGCAAGATTTGGGAGGGATAAAGAAAGATCAAGGCAGGAAGATATGCCAAGACTGTGGAGAGAAACAGACGGTCACAAAGATAAATCTCTGAGGCAGTTCTGAAATACAGAAAGAGGCAGAAAACTGATGAAATACAGCCTTACAGCATAGCTAGGTGACCAGTTACTGAGACTGTCTCTGAGCAGCCAGTGTCACTAGGACCCCAACCCAGAAATACAGGTCCTACAGGGATAGCTTTTTAGAGCTCATCACTCTCCACCTGTGAGCCAACAAAAGCCTCACATCCCCTTTCCCTGTTTTTTGACAAATATTCCCTGGTTTTATACATGACAAATCAGACCATCTCCAGATTGGCTTTCTTTGGATAACACTTGCACCTCCATCCAGAACTCTGTTCAAACCAGGTAAGGGGGAAGCTAAGCTGCCATCAGTGTCAGTGGGATTTCAGCATCACGCCTTTCAACCCTGTGAAACCTCACTCCCCATACTGACACCATGGGGTTTGTTGTAGCTCCCGTGAGTCATGGTTGCAGGCTTCTTAGAGCAGGGCCAATCAAGCACGTGCAGTGCCCGGCACTATGCTGGACACGCAGCAGCAGCCTGCTTCAACCTTCCCTACTCAGCTTCCCTACTCAGAAGGCAAGGAGAAGGAAAAAACAGGGCTCTACAAACAGATTTCTCCCGTTCTTTGTGGAAGCAGCCTTACTAGGGCTTCCTTGCACCGACTGCACACGTGTACACCCCTGCTCATTCAAAGTGCCAGCACATTCAGAAGGTACTTTGTGGCAAACACGTGCACGCAATCAGAGGCTCCCAAGGGACTTCTCGCTGTGCGCTGGCCTGGGTGAAGCAGACTTGCCTGCTGACTTGTGCGGCGCTGTTTGAAGTGCAGGGTTAGGAGCACTGAAAGTGCTTGGATAGGCAGACGCTTTTGGGAATTAGCTGCTCTCCAGCTTGCCTAATAACTCCTAACCGAAGCGATTCTCTGGTTTATGTGCTACAGCTGGTGATGACAGTACACTTAGTTTTTAAGTTAAACTGCCTATTTTATAAATATTCAATCAAAGCCTTGAAATTTTACACTTCCAATTTTTGCTGACTAAGCTCATCCTATTGATTTTATGCCTCAACCTTACCTATACCCCCAGCCACTTAAAGCAAACAAACAAATGTTGAGTTGACCTTTCAGCTCTACAAAAATGTTCTTGTAGGGGAGCGAACTGGTATCTTTGAAGATCACAAAGATATTCTTGGTCCTTCATCTCAACCCGGAGCACCAGTAAGCAGTACCACTGCCAGAAGCCAGGGGTAGGCATGCCACTTCTCCTCTAGCAGTTCAGACCACTTTTCTTCCCGTTTAGGAGAACAGGCAATCCCTGGCTGATTAGCACAGTTGGTGTACATGTTAACTCCCTCCTGCATTTTTAGCTCAATCCCAAAGATTCAATGAATATATTTTTATTTAAGTGCTCAATCACTTTCTTGCTGAGAGGACAGATTCCTTTGAAGTGGGAAACCCAAACTAAATAAACATATCCACAAGATCCAAGTCTCAAAATAGAAGCCGTTGGGTTGCTAGATTAAGTTATTCTGAATGCAATTTTCTTAAGTGAATCTAATGCTTATGAAGGGCCGGAGTGACAGAGACACTAATCCCCAACTGCCTGGGCAGCAGCAGCACACCAAGCAGCTGCGCAGCCTTTTCCCTGGCGTCCTGCAAGAAGGGACCAAACCCAATAGCCAGATGAGAACAGTCTTCACAACAGCCAAAACCAGCTTAGAGATAAATGCCTGATAGCCAGGGTGGGGGTGGTTTTGGGGTAGATGGGAGTAATTTACATACAACTGGAGCAGCACTGCAAAAGGACAACCTGCCTCCTCCAAGATGAGGACCTTCAGGCTGCGTGGTTTGTGGCAGCATTTCCCTCTGACATACACTGGATACTGATGGTGTCCATCCGTGTTAAGAGCAGCACAGGACATCCCAGCAGTCCATCTGATGCAGACCTCAGGCTGTAAAAGGTTCCGTGTCTGTATTAAAGCAGACTCTTGCTCATCTGCTTTCTCCTGCCAGACACAGTATTTTACTACTAGCAAACAAAGCACATGCCTCTCTCTAATAGGACTTCAGAAATATTACAGCAGCAGTAAATGCTTTTGTGTGGGTTATTTCCTTCCCATATCAGGAGGAGTTTTCCCTAACTATAAACAGAAGTTAAGTACTCAGGAGGAGCCAGGCCTGCGGTACCCAGGCTTTACAATGCCTGCAGCAATGCAGCATTGCAAGTATCTGGAAAAAGTCTTTTCCTCTTTTGATGCCTGAACCTGTGAAGCTTTAGGCTTTCTTCTTGAGCCATATCCTCGCTGGCACTTGCAGTCAGTAACAAGCTATTCTTATTAACATTTTTTCTGGGCTGTGATTAAGCTGGAGAAGGGGTGGCACAGCACCAAAACAAGAGGAATGAAATTTTTCTTTTAAAACCACCTTAAAATGTAAGCAGCAGCTCTGCCATTTGCAATTTATATTGAATTAGCCCCTAGATATATATAGAAAAAAAGGAGATTTAGGACATAAACATACACACATATTGATATACAAAAGCACCAACACGTATCGATATACAAAAGTTCCAACTTTGACAATTTGTAATGGGTGGGTGGTTCGATTATGCCTCCACTGAAGCCACACACACACAATTGCTGCATGTGTGTGGCTTCAGAAGAACCCTTCCCACATGCCCATTCACAATTAGGTTGATCTGCTAATTGTTTCACCCTGACGAGAACATAGCAAGAGCAGAAAGGCTGTTTTCTTCACAAGGATGTCCCCAAAGACCACATGGACATTGGTAAGACACTGCCTGGATCCTGCCATCTTACTGAAAGCAACCAGAGCAAGCTTCAGACAAAGGCCAACTTATAGGCCCCATTTTCCAAATGGAGAATTAATTTCACTAAGGGGGAGAAAGAAGGCACCACCAAAACTTGGTCTGCGACCATTCATGGCTTGGATTTGTGTTTCACAGAGACCTGGCTTGTACATTAGACTGATCAGCTGTGACGCTTGAGCCAGAGCAGCTGACAGACGGATTTGCAGCAGTGAGGTCCCTTCTATTAGCACAGAGCAGATTCCTCTTCTCCCCTGGTGCGACTCAATGAGTCCCCCAGCAAATAGTGCTAAAATTTCTCCCCATGCAAACCCAAATAAACCCTAGCAAGTCCTACTTTCACAGAGTCAGGAAGCTTTGTGCTCCTCTGCACTTGATTTGAAAGATTTCGGAACAAACTGGCATGGTTTAACTTCATAGAGAAGACGTGCTGTTCAGGGTGAAGCAGCAGAGCTTCAGTGCTGGCTGAGTAGCTCCAGCTCGTCGAGCCCTTCGGCTGCCTGTGCAACCCATTTCCTCAAGCATAGGTCTGGGGTTGCAGGGGGAAGAAAGAGACATGCAACAGGATCACAGCTGCCTACAGCCCTTGGAGCATCCTGCTCTGATGCCAACTTGGGAATTAGCGCAAAGCCTTCTGATGTGTGATTCGGCAGCGGGAGCTGAGCTCCAGCATCTGTGCTACTAAGCCACTTCATGTTGGGCCAGCAAGCTTTCAGCTGACCACAGCTCCCAGCAATCGCCTACAACTGCACAGTCAGCAAAAGCAAACTCTCAGTAAAAGACAATATTATGAATAATCAGGTTCATGTCCTCCTGCAGCTGCCCTTGGGGTCCCAAAAATTCCCCACAAGCAAGTGAAGCAGTCTGCTTTCAAAGGGACCACAAGATATAGCAGGGGAAACAAACCCCTCTTACTGAGGCTCTGTACCTACTCATTCCTACTATTTCTACCCTCATCCCTCCTCCTGTCCATATTATCTGCACAATTTCTCCCGGGACTCTTCAAGACAGGAACTATCTCCACACCCCTCTCCATACAGAAGCGCAGAAGGAATATCCAAAACTTGGGCAAGGTAGGGGATCCTGCTGCTTATAAACATTGCTCCTTGTGTTCAAACTCTCTTAGCAGAATTCTCCATCATTTTCAAATGGATATGCTGCGGTTTGCAAGTGGCTGTAAGGTGTTTATAGATTGTATCCTCCAAGCCACTTAACACCTCCAGCTGCTACAAAGAGACAGTTTAGCCACAGAGAAAGAAACCCAGACCCCAACAACACAGAACAACAGACAAAAGGGAGGCTGCAGAAATCCTCTATCTACCCACAGGAAGTTTAATTCATCTGGGAAGAGAGAGGAACAAAGACAAAATTATTTTCTGGACGAATTTAAGACACAGAGAAATGATTCTTCTTCAGTCACCTCCTTCGTACCCAGGTTCCCACCACACAGACAAGAAAGATTTGCTACCCCAAAGCTAGTCTTGTGAATGAAAAAGTCAGAAAACTCACACACGTTAGAAACCAAGCAGCTGCCTCCGTGTCCCATCTTCAGTACCCCCACAATGCTGAGCAACCACCAAAAGATATCTCGAGCACACAGGATGCACATACACCAGGTGTTGCTGTGGTTTCAGTACCATCACATGCCACTTCTGCAGCCACCCAAACCAACTGCTTTGCTTTCCTACCTACCCAGCTATCTGATAAGAATACAAACTGTGGTGCAAGGCTTGTACCTGAGCTTGTAATTAACACTCTCCTGCTCCTACAAATACAACATGTAAAACGCAAATTGGTTGCCAGTAAAATGAAAAAATAAAAAAAAAGAAGATAAATTAAAAATAAAAATAAAAGAAAAAGGAGGAGGAGAATGGGGAAGATGAGACCACTCTAATAACAGCAGATTTTGGAAGATTTGAAATCCTCTTCATACACCCTTTCCCCTCCAAAAGCTGCACTGAAATTACACTTCAGTTTCCTGCTTTTACAGCTTATTAGATATATTGTGGCTGACTATAGACTTGTATTTTTAATTTTACAAAGCAACAATGCAAAGTGTTTGCCTTTTTTTTTTTTTTCTTAATAAAAGACCTTTTTTTCCCTGCATATGCTGGTGAAAGTAACTTTTTTCCCATTCCAAGGCAGCTTTGCCTTCTCTGCCATGGCACAGTGATCCAAGGCTGCCTCGGTCATAGATGGTCCCTGTCTTGGGTCCGCGTCTGCATGCCCCCAAGGATGCATCCCCCGGACAGTTTGCAAGCAGCAGGGTCTTTCCAAGGTGAAAAAAGGATTCAGCGCCCCAGGGTGGCTTTTTAATCCTGCCTAACACCTCCAGGCAACAGATGCATCAACAAGAAACAGCTTTGTCATGCAAATGGCAGGGCACAGGTACACACAGCAGGGCTGCTCCATGCACAAATGGCCGGGGGCTGACACCCCAGGGGACACATCCACCTCCAGCGCTTGCTGATCTCGGCTGCTCCTTGCTTCAGACATATCCCCCATGAAAGGACCACAACAGCAAACCTGTGGGGCAGCGGTGGGGACCTCAGGAAGGTGAGCAGGCAGAACCATGCGGCACTGGAGCGGTGGTTGGCTATGAGTGAGCGTGTCATCTCCTGGATGCGGCGTTTTGATCTCGCACGCATTAAAACCCAGCTGTCAGCTAGGAGACTAACAAAGATTATAGTTCAATTAAACAAAAAATTATTTAATAACTCAAGCGTGTAGCCTTGTGGTTAAACTGAACGAACTCCAGGCTTATGTCAACATTGCAGCCCTGCAACAGCACTATTTTACCGAAATAGTGGTGCTGCTTCAACATGCAAGAGCAACACTGAACTAAATTAGCCCCTCAGATGTTCGTCAGGCAGCTTCACAATTAGAAAGCAGATGTGTTTTCCCCCTCCTCCCCTCCAACGTACACATGTAGGACAGTTCCTCAAGTACCTGAGCTGACAGCCTCCCGCAAGAAGCCAATATTCTGGGGTGTTGATGCCAAACCAGTGCAGAGCAGCAGCCCCACGGCACGCATACACAGAGAAAATCCACAGTGAATAATTAAACTGGATTTTGTTGTTCAAAGCCTTGCACCAGCACTAGGGACTTTCTTAGGAAGGTAACGTGGGAAAGAGGGGGTAAAAAAAGGTCTGAAGTTTCCCAGGCCTCTAAGGGGAAGGTCTGAGCCCTCAGTTTCAGTGCCCTCTCTTGAAGCTGCATGCTTTTCCCCACAATGCATCCACACTGAAGTTTTCTGTACAGCAGCATTTACAGTGACAAATACCAACAGACCATGGTCATCATGCTTCACCCTAAATGACTGTAGGCCTCTGAACTGTAATTTATACCCAGCCCACCCCACTCCCCCCAGCTACAAGAAGCAATATACTGCATGAGGTTTTGCAAACCTTTCGAACACAAATGGTAACATATAAAGAGGACAGATCGCTGTGCTTCCCAGTGCCAAACTGCCCTGTCATTCCAAATCCAAACATCCACTAATTTAACACACTTTGCTACTGTCAATTACCAATACAGATTAGACCCTCTCTTTTTTGCTTTTGAAAAAGCCACAACCTGAAAAAAAATCAAGAACGCTGGATGAGCAAAATAATGCCAGTTGTTTGACAGAGACCGACAAGTAAAAATTTAAGAGCAAGTAACATGGAACACAGCTTTATCACAGGGAAGTAACAGCATACAACTTCCCATATCACAGCACATACAACTGCAGCGGGATTTTTCAGCAGGATGCCTACAAGCAAATTTGTTTCCTGCTCCTCTCTGGTTCTACTAATGTAATTTCCACAGCTTGTTTTCATATTGCCTCCCCATTGCTGTATATGTATACCAAGAGGATTACAAAAATAAATGGGAATTGACTACTCAAAATTAAAACTACATTAAAATCCATTGAACGTGCACCTACGCCAATGGAAGCAGAGGGACCAACCTGGAAGAATCAGTGCCTGCCATAATGTAAGGGAAAGCTGTAACCACTGCAGCATGGTTTATATTAATTCCTAAACGAGCATTTCACAATTTGTGGCTGAAGATACGGAGAGTGTTTCAAAGCAATGCTGCCAGATACATAAAGCCTTCACGCAGAGCAACTGATGGCAGAAATAAATATCAATCAACAAAGAGCAATGCCACATCTGAAGGAAAAAAAAAGAAGAATCCAATCTTTTCATCTTACTGACAAGCAACTTTAGCAGTTCTGCTTCCAGCCCTCAATTTTCCTCAACAAACGAAGAGTTAAAGCCAGAAAATTCACATCTGTCCCAGTCACTACAAAGATGGCATTTACATCATTCCGCCATACACTATCCTACAGTCGTAAACCAGGGCTCCCCCCTCAAAGCCCCCAGCCCTGTTCAAAGGATGTCAGACACCACAGACGTTAATCTCAGCTTTTCCACTGTGATCGTGACCAATACCTCTAAGAGCACTCAAACTCCAGTGGACGGAGGCTCTGAGCAGCAGAAGTGCAACCTTCATTATAACTGAAGCTACTCAAAAAAACCCCGGCATGAACACACACTGAAGGCTGAACAAGAGGAAACCCAGCTCGCCAAAACCCGTCTTTGGAAGAGATAACTCACTGTTCTGGGAATGGGTGGCGACAGAGATCCATTAGGCATGTATGGGTCGTTATTCATATTTGGCATCATGATATACCCAGAATAACCAGAGTATGATGGTCCCTTGCTGTATAAGCCACTGTCTGGATGCTTTCCTATGGAAGAGCAAACAATGATTACATTATTGCCCACATACGCATTTCTTGTAAGTTAGAGCACTTAAACAGGTATTGTACATTCATAAAAATATTTTGCATGCAAATGTTTCTTTACTCATGGAAATTGCCTTTGACAGAGAGGGAAATGCAACAATTTGTAATAACGTTTTTTAAGAAGAGTTAATTCTTAAAGGAGCAAGGACTCTCAGTGAGGAGTTTATGCTTAAAATACAGAACAGCCTCAGAGTAACCGATTTATTTTGTAAGTCCCTGCTCAAATCCAGGCAGAAACATCAGCAATGACATTACATTTCTCAAGTAGCAGTTTCCCCCCATTTTATACATCCCTCTAGGATTTCTGGATTCAGAAGTATTGCCAGTATCGGTTTCCAGCATCACTGTTAGAAAAGGGAGGAACAGGGCAGTGATAACTAGATATAATAATTTCCTTCTCTTGCTGAGCCACTGCGTGCAGCGAACAATTCATTCTGGCCACGCTCACTGGTAACAATTAGAGGGCAGAGGCTGGCTTGGAAGGAGATCCTAACAATTTTGGGAGGTGGGGGTGGGCTGTTGAACATGCATGGCACTACAGACAAGAGAGAAGCCAAGTGAGGGCAGCTGTTTTGTAGGAAAATAAAGAATTTGAGTCCAGGTCCTGAAAAGAGGAGTGAACAGGTCTCCCACCTACATGACTGGTGACAGTGATACTACTTGAAAGTGGGGTTTAAGGGGATGCAAGGCTGAAAAGGAAACCACACCGAGCTGACCTCCCACTCACTGCAAAGATGCTGCGAGCGTGGGCATTACTTCTTTTAGGCTGTTTACAAACCAATTCAGATTATGGTTGCCACAGTGTCACGGAAAGCACCAATACTGAACTGGGGCTGTCTTTACATGGAATTTATGATCTGGTTTAGTTCATGATGATAAGCACTTCATTTTAAACATAATCTCCCATCTTTCACAGCATACGTTCTTTGTGTGTGTGTCCAGCTTCCTAAGTGATATACAGCAAACTCTGTCATTTCCTCTGTCCTCCTCAATCAAAATTAACCAGCTGGTATGTTAAAAAAAGCAAGAGGTCTGCTCATGCTTAGATTTGAAAGAGGAGATTTAAGTCACAGACTTTGGCTATGGAGAAAAAGCAACGAGTTTCTGAACACACACAACTCGATTGTGCTGTATGAGTGAAGAGATAGATGTGTTCAAGCTGATATCCTAAAAATAGTTATTTCTTCAGCAAAGATCCATTTGGCCTACTTATCAGTTTCTAAACAACCGAAATACCATTTGGTCACTCAAGATAAACGTCCTGCCCATTGATTTCCTTTTTAAATGTGCTTTGAAAGCACCCTGGCATCCCTCTCCCCCAAAGGGTACAAAATTTATGTTTCCCAAAAGAAACCAAGCTCCAGTTTGTGGACCATGTGGAGGCTTCACAGGGGGACTAGGAGTGACAATATTGCAAGACAGGACCATGCTCTTCTCACCTTCCTCGGGGTGTTCTCTGCCTTTATCATGGTAGGAATCTGGCGCTTGATTCTGCCTGGAAACCTGACCGAAGGGAATCCACCATAAGAAAAGAGTGAGAAAAAGGAGAAAAGTCATTGTATGGATGCTCATCTATTTGCCACAGGGCTGTAGCTTCTTGTAGAAGAAGAAAAAAAGAGCAAGAGATAAGCATCTTTCTTTTCTGTCTTAAGTCGCCTGGAAGGCAACTATACCTACCAGAAACATTTGTGTAAACGATCGTTTTATGGTAACGGGTGTAACTACGGAGCTTTGCAATGCGCTTCTAGCAGAAGCGCCCCTACATTTAACGAAAGAGGCTTATTTCTGGAAAACATTTGTAGCTTTGGTGGCCAAAACACTATTGGTAAAAAGATACAAAAAATAATATGGAAATCAGGTTGCCCTCATTACCAGATCTTTAGGGAATTTAAAGGGAAAAAAAAAAAAAAAGGAAAAAATAGCAAAAAATAAGCGCACACACACAAAAAATTTAAAAAACCCGCAGGTTCCCCGCTCGCCCTAAAGTTGTTTTAGTGTCGGGTATTTCTTCCCAAACAGTTTTATGCAAATCCCTTGAAGAGTTTATGGCTACTGCTCCGACCCCGCGTATTTTACCGAGGAAATTTCATGGCTGCTTGAGGTCTCACACCACGGCACCGTCGGGGGACTCGCGGGAACTTTCTCGCCCCGGACCAAAGCGCGGAAGGGGTCGCCCCCACTCCCAGCCCGCTCCGCTTCCCCTCGGTAAGGGGAGTTCAGTTGGGATGAGGCATTTCATGTAGGGGAAATTCGGAAAACAAGGGTTTCCCGGATGCCCCACCGAAGCTCCCTCCCTCCCGGCGGCAGCGGCCGGACCCCAGCAGCATCCCGCGCCCCCCTTGGCCGCTCCGAGCTGCCCCGCGGAGACTCCGCGGCCGCGCACCTCGTGCCCGTTGGAGCCGGGGGCAATCTCGGACTCATTGACGAGGGAGGACTTGATGTCGGCCAGGTCGCCCTCCTCCTCCGGGTGGCTGATCTCAGCGAAGATCTTCTCCTTCTGGGGGTCCCCCTCGTCCTTGAAGGGGATCATCTCGTCGGTGGCGCAGAGCTCCGGGTCCCCCCCACCGCCCCCTGCCCCCGGCAGCTGCGGCATCCTCACGGCAGCGCGGCGTCTGCTGCGGCCGCCGGCCCGCCGCGGGAAGGGGAGCGGGAGGAGCAGCGGGGGGAGGAGGAGGAGGAGGGAGGAGGAGAAGGAGGAGAGAGGAGAAGAAGGAGGAGAGAAGAAGGAAAAATCCCGTGAAGTCCTCGGGGTTGCTCTCGGCAGCTGGAGACCCCTGCCCGCCTGCCCGCCCCCTTGGGGCAGAGGTACCCCCACTCCCGCACGGCCCCGGCCCCGCGGGGAGCCTGACCCCGCCGCGCCGCACGGCCGGAATAGGTCGAAATGCTCCCGTTTGTATCCTGCCCGCCCCCAGGGACAGCGCCAGGATCCGCCCCCCAGGAGCCCAGTCCCCCCGCTCATCCCCACCCCCGGGACCCAGGCTCACCCTGGGGGTGAGGGTACGTGGAGGGGAGCGCAGCCCTCCCGAGTTTCGCCTCTGAGTGAAGTTGCCGCCACCCGGGCGGGCTCGAGTTAAAACGGCTGGGGGGGACGGGCAGGGGGAGGGGGCGCCCCGGGGGACTGCGCTGCCCTCGGCGCGCACCCAGCGGGCCTTTGTCCACAGCTTCGCCCGCGGCACCGGGCACGGCTGGGCCCGGCGGCACCGCGGGGAGCGGGGGCGAGGAAGCGGTCCCGGGAGGGAGGGAGGGCAACAACGAGGGAGGGATGGAGGGGGGTGGCGAGGCTCCCCCCGCTTCCCTCCACGCCCTCGGCCAGGGAATAAAGTTGCCGCCGCGGCGTCTCCGCCCCCCCGGCAGCCTCCGTGCTCAGCGCCCGGCGCGGGGATGGTACCGCTGCCGGTGCCGGCGGGCACGGCGCCCCACGGGGGGCAGCGGTAGGGCGCGGGGCGGTGGCGGCGCAACTTCAGCATCGCTCACGCCCTCCCTCCGCCGTCGGGGAGGAGCGGGGACTGCGAGGATGAAAGGAGCCGCCGCCGTGACTGACAGCGCGCCCGGGGCGGGGGGGCCGGGCGGCGGAGAGAGGAGGGCGCCGGCGGCTCTGGGGGGAGCGGGTGTGGGACAGCCCAAGGGCAAACTTTGGTCGGGCTGCGGCGAGCAACCTCCGTGTGTTTCTGTGTGTCTACATGTACGTGTGTGTGCGTATGCCGAGCCGGGCACTGCCGCTCCCATCCCTCCCTCCCATCCAGGAGCCCGCCGAGGCAGGCGGAGGCACTCGCTGCATCCCGCGGCAGACAGACCTGCTTTTTTAGGGCTGCTTTGTTGAGACTTCCCCTTTGGAAGGGGTAAAAGGGGGCCCTGCTGTGGTCACATGGAGCTGCTCGGGTGTGGGGAGCAGGGGCAGCGTCTGAGGATTTGCCCGAGCGCTTCCCGTGTCCGCCTGGGACGAAGGGCAGAATTAACACATCCCTATGGAGCCCAGCAAGTGCCCGGCAGAAACGTGTACAGAGCCCGAGAGGCAGCGGGGAAACGGCCCGGTATCAGACCGGTACATGGAGCCAGAGCAGCCACTGAGATTCACCCCTCCGCCCCGTCCCGCTCCTTCAGCAACCGCGCTGCCCCGTTAGCTCCCGGGCGGCACGGCATTATCCCGGTGCAGAGCACAAGTGCATTTAAAGACGATTAAAAAAAAATAGTAAAACCCGTTCAAACAAAAGCAGGGGCTGCATTTGGGAAACGTCGGGGTCCGCAACTTTTTTTACATTGCGAAAGCGATGCGCTCACATTTTGCAGGAAACAACTTCCCATGATTTTGGCATCGGAAAAGTGCGCTTCGTGCTGTGCACATGCCCCGCGAAGTTCCTGAACCTTTAAGCGTCGGGAGACGGAGGATCAGGAACATGTGGATTCCTGGGGCTCATCCCTCGGAACATCCCTCGATCCGTTTCCAGCAGCTTCTGGTCTAGAGAGGGCAAACGGGGCGAACGCCCACTCCCACCCCACTCCTGCCTCGGCACCAACGTCCACGGACGAGCAGTCACTGTCCAGCTGAGAAACGAGACCCTCCAGACCCCGGGAAAGGGAGAAGGGGGATGGACTCCTCATGTCGAACAAGTGCGTAAAATAAATAATCAAGAAAGAAAGAAATAGGAAATGTAAATCCTGGGAAGGGGTTTAATCGTGCGGCACTCCGGGGTGCAGGAGAACCCTCTCTCCCCCGAAGTTGGCTGGAGAGAGGCGATCGGGAAGCGGTTGTTTGGTAAACGCAACTCGGGGATGTGTGCGCGATGAGATGCCGCCGCATCCCTCCCGCCCCTTTCGTCTTTCCCGGCTCTCTGCGGGCACCGGACAACCGGGCCAGTCCCATGTGCCCCGGGCCGCTCCCTTTGGTCTCCCGTCCTTTCCCCAACCTGGGCGAGAGCCCGAGCGTGTCAGCTCCCCCTTCCCCGGCGGGGCGGCCCCGCCAGAGAGGGGCAGGAGTCCTCGCCGGAGGGGCCGGCAGAGCGGCCGCCCCTCTGTTTCGTTACCGGGTCCCTCTGGAAAAGCAGCCTTCCCCCGCCCCTCCGCCATCCCGATGTCCCCCCCTTCATGTGGGCTGGAGTTTTTCCAGAATCAGGTTTTGGTGGAAGGATTTTGAGGGCAGAAAAGGACGGGGAAAGGGGGGGGGGGAGGGGGACGGAGGAGGGGTGAAAAAGAGGGGGAGCGGACGGCGACGGGGCATTGGGGGGGAGAAGGTGGAGATCGTAATGATTTATGACAAGAGGATAAACTCAGGAAACCTCAACTCCAACGCCAGATTTCACTGGAGACGACGCAAAGCTGTCTCTTAACTTGCAGCTCGTGGGGCTGAGGAGGGGGGCACGGCCGAGGAAGGGGACGAAAGGCCCCGGGTAGTGGTGCCCTCCCCTCTCCGCGCCCGGCAGGATCGCGCTGCCTTCCCCGCCCGGCCGGGAGAGTGCCCAGCTCCGTGCCCACTGCCGTTCGGCGCCCGGCTGCAGCCCCGTTCAGTACTTAAGCGGGGGTTATGTTGGGGGTTTAGGTGCGTGTTTCTTCTTTCATTTCAGCGTGGTTTTGTATTTTCCTGTATTTTGTTTGGTTCATTTTGCACACTTTTGCATTTCAGGGTTTTTTTTTTCTTTTTTTTCTTTTTTTTTTTTTTTGGTTTTTTTTTTTTTTTTTTAATCGTTTGAGCAGGTTTTGTGTTTCAGAGTTGGGTAATTTTTTTGGGTTTTTTTGGGGTTGGTTGGTTTATTTTTGCGGGGCGGGAGCTTGGCGCACTCCCCGACGGCCAGCCCATCCCCAGGGCTGGGGGGGGCGAGCAGGGAGGGGAGGGAAACCGGCCGCTGTTCCCCGGGGTGGGGGGGAAAGAGCAGCACCCCCGATCAGCGCATCTGGACAACCCCCGCGGAGTCTCGGGTGGAACGACCGAGGACAGGGAGGAACTGGGGTACAGGGTACCCCCCCGGGGGGGTGCAATAAGCGGGGGATGGGGACACCCTGGCGTGTGGAGCGCCGGCGGCCCCACTATAGGGACGGGAAGGGGGGGGCGGGGCGGCGGCTCCTTTGATGTCCTGTCGGCGGCCCCTTTCATCCCTCCCCGGCCCCCCCCCCCGAGCCCTTTGTGTGACTAAATTTGGCAGGAGGCTGGAGGCGCGCCAGGGCGCCCACGTGTGCGCCGAGCTCCCAGCTGAGCGGGCGAGGGATCTCTTCCGGGTAAGGAGACAGCGGGGGAGATCAAAGAGTTTTGGGAGCTGGAGCCGAAATGTGCGGTGGAAATAAAATAATCATACAAAAAAGAAAAAAAAAAAAAAGAAAAGCAAATCCTCCGGGCGGGCCGCGTGCCAGCCCGGAGGCACGGCGGAGCGGGGGGAGAGCTGCGCACATGGTGGAGAGGGACCGACCGGAGGGAAGGAGCTGGTTTTCTCCGGGAAAGGAAAAAATAGAATAAAAATAAAATATATTCTTGCAGTGGGGGAGGGGGCGCAGTTATTGTCTGGGGAAAAAAAAAAAAAAAATAAAAGAAGAAAAGGCTTGACCAAAATCCCGAACCCTTTTGTTTAAAACCACCGAGCTGTGGAGCCAGCAGTGCCGCCCGACGGCGCGTCCCTGCGACCGGCCCGGCCGGGGCTGCGCGGCCCCGGGGGAAACTCTAGTATACCGATCGACACACGAGCAGACAGTGGCCAAAAGCCCCTTTCCACACGTCCAGCGGTCAGTGCCAGCTTGGAGGGAGCCTTTCTAAGCAAACTCTCCTCGTGTTTTCCTTCCCCGGGAGGAAATGTCGCTGGTGGCCCCCGAAAGGATGAGCGCGCTGGGGGCGGGCGCCCTTTGTGGCAGCCCCCGCTGTGCTCTGTGGCTTCCCGGGGGGAAGGCGTCCACCCGCTGCTGAGGGGCTGTGAGGAGCATGGGAGAGAGAGCTGGGGTGACAGAGGAGAGCCCTGAGGGACCCTACCAGTGCCCTGCGTGCCTTGCCTGCCCCAGGGCTGTGGGGATGGCCACCCACCTCTATGCTTCCGCTGCTCCCTCAGGATTGCAATGCACAAACAAGGACGTGGGATTTCAAAATTTCCCTAATCAAGCTTTTACAGTGCCTTTTCAAGGCAATGGGACTGCACTATGTGTGTTCCCTGTCTGTGTTTGGCACCCTATTTGGGTAACACACCTGATTGATGTGCAAATTGAATATACAGGCTGAACTCCCGAATTTCTTCTGAAGCAGATAAATCCTTCTCCATCAGGATGCAGGGTGAGCAGGCCCTGAGCAGGGATGTGACATTACCCCTGGGCTCTGCAGTGTTATCACTGTGGTCTCCTGTACGTGTTGTTGTTGTCTGCCTTGGGATCCATGAATGTATTTAAAAAATAAGGACCTGTTCCTTGCCTCTAAAACAAGGATAATACTTCTAAGCCTCCTTTTCACTCTGAGAAAAGTGAGATGTTGCATGTAAGAGGCATGCCACTCCTTTAATGAGTGCCTTAAGAAAAGCTGTGAATAACAGATCTGGATGGTTTTGGGTCAAAACCCAAAGCACCCTCACTGTTGTGTCGTATCAGGCAGATGGTCCCTTTAGTAGTGCAGTCCCTTTTCTGTGCTTTTGCAAATGCAGGTTACAGATAGGTGGTGTGTCATTGAGTCTGTCATTGAGTTGCAGACACTGGCCTACAGCCCCATAGCTGCTCATCATCATGGGTCGCCCTCTGTAGTCTCCAGATGCTGCTGGGGGTTTCTGAGTGATGAAGCAATGATGCCAGTCCCCGGCAGCCTTTGGGAGGCTTAAGTAGGGGTAGTGTGTAGAGGATTCCTCACCATGTTCATCATCATTTCCCTCACGATGCCTAAAAGGGCTTCTGTGGTTGGATGAAGCCAGGAGGGTGCTACTGAGCGAAGGGAAGTACTCCATATTTGCCACAGATTTGAGCTTTGAATGGAGGAAAAAAAACCAAAAAGGGAATGATGTGTGCTGATTTTGGAAACTCGGTTATTATGAGTCCTTCTGAAATACAGACTCATGTTTTAAAATTATAACAAAGGGCATCCTGGCTATGTTTGTAGCAGCTGTATCAAAGAGCATTCGCACTTCTCATTTAAAGCTACTTTGAAAGAGATCACATGTAATAGGTATTAGGATATTAAGAGTGTATATGTGCTTTTTGCTTTTTAATTTACACATCCAGCTTTCCAGTTCTGGGATGCCATTAATGTTCTTAGCTCAGAATTACTCTGTTTAAAGAGCTAGGTTTTCTTAGCCCTTGCAGCAAGCTTTATGAGATTTGAGTGGGTAAATCTCACCACCTTTTTACTATGAGAGCTTTTGTTTAGAGAAAAGCATTGGTGGCTCAAATCTCACAAATATGTTAAATTATCTTATTTTGAGATTAAAATAGTGATTCAGGGGCTGCTTTCTTCATTCTTTAAGCAAAGGACAAAATAGAGGGGAAGTGACATGGTTTATTCAAATAAATGGTGGAGTGCTGTAGCTTTGAACTAACCCTTACAGGAGTGGTGTCGTTGCAGGATTATTTCTGGTGACTCATCAGATTGGATAATCCACAGTGTGTGGATAAAAGGGGAGGCAGGACTCAAAGTCGAAACCAAACTCAGAAGGCCACACATGGGAAAACGCAAAATGTGAGGTTAATGTTGTGTTAACGGTGAGACCTGAAAAGAGCACAGCAATGTGCTGCCCCCCCGCAGGGATTTTTAGGCTGAGATTTTTGAAAGGGCTGAAGAGATGTTCGAAGGGTGTAGAGTGCTACATCCCCAAGGGAGCTTTTGAAGATCCAGACTCTAGTAGTTTTGTTGGTCACTACATTTATGAGAGATTCTGGCTGAAGAAGTGTGTTTTAATTGCCAAGTAGCAGTTTTGCCCATTTACGTCAACATTTCCTACTTTCTTGGAGGGGGAAGTTCTGCTCCTGCATAAATAAATATTATACGTGTTTCAGAACAGATGAGGTTTTCTTCATCCCTGAGAACCAGGATGCTGCACCCAGGCCGCAGTGTCCATAGGCAGGTTTTCAAAGGCCCCTTCAAATGAGTCCTGCTTCTGCTTCTCTATATTTGCATTCAGAAGTGCTGGTGTGTTTCTCCTGCTGCAACTTCTTGGGTGCATGAGATAAAGGCTTTTGCCAGGGGTTTTGTGATACACTATTGGACGCCTTATGTTGGATATGTTTATTTCTATTGGTACTTGCTTGTACATTTCAAATTAGCATCTGTAGCCCCGGAAGTATGAGAGGTGCTTTGTGGGGAAGTCATCCTTTTACAAAAGCCCTTCACATGTCTATAGCTAAGCCTGTTGTGGAATTCAGCATTAAGCAATTGGTATATTCTGCTAAATATATAACAAACATGCAGAGCTGACTGTGCATCAGCATTTCCTCCTAGCTTTTAAAACGGTGGCCAATCCCTTTCTGTGCTCCCAACAAAATCAAAGCATCTTGTAATCCCTTGCTTGTTTTTAAGCGACTGAAGTCCTCTGTGCCCTGACAGATATTGCCAGCAGAAGCCTGGTAGCTCCAGACAAGGTCCTTTGAAAGAGGTGGGAGGAGAGGGAGGCTCCACGGGCAGCTTTCCAGTGGCAGCTGTGCACTAGCGGCATGGGAGTGTGGGAGGTTTCTCCCGGGTTAGTAAGGCAGTTCAGCAATGCAGTGAATGTGTGCTCCCAGAGCATGACTCCTATTTACTCTTTTTGAATTCCTTGACCTCTGTCTGACCAAGTCTGTCTCCCATATGCAGCTGGATGGGGAGGGGGAACCACAGCCGGGCTGTGTTGGGGATCTTATTCTACTTGGAGCAACGTGCCGTCATCCCCAGCGGGAAGCGACTGGAGCAAGTAATGAGGTGGTGAATTTTCCTTCTTGCTGAGGAACTTATTTGGGGGTGGGTCTGATTTTGAAGCACCATCTCTCACTTCCCAGGAAGGTGACTGCCATTAATTTGCCTGACGGAGGTATTAAACAGTAACAGTTGAGTGCCAGTTAAAGGCAGTGGTGTTTGCTAGGAAAGTGCCAAGAGAAGACCATTAGGTGTTTGAAGGAGTCTGGGGCATTGTTTATATCCTCATAATCTTCAGCATCACAGCTTCAGGATTTTGGATCTGGTGATGGTCCAGAAGTACACGTCTTCATGGTGGTTAGGAGGCAGAGAGGCACAGCATATGGGGACAGCAGTTAGGGCTCCCCTTTTGGCAAAAAGCACCATCAGTCCAAGTTGCAGTTGGCCACTTCACCTTCCGCTCTCTTCCCCTTTGCATCAGTCTCATGGGGTACTGTGTCCATGTGCTGTGAAAACGTGCGGTTTTGGCTTGCAATTCAGAATTTCAGAAAGGCTCTTTGATGCTGAGGGTAGAAAAGGGATGTAAGCAAAAGTCCTGCAGGCATGGTAGGTTTGCCAAAGGAGAGTGAACACCACACACAAGGAGGTTTGGATCAAATTTTGCAGACCCTGACTTATTATGCTGGAGCAGGGACCTAGAGATGAGATCCTGAGCTGAAAAAGAGAGGGATGACATTAAGGACAGTGTGAGCTAGAGGAGAAAACTGCAAGTGAATGGTTGCACTTACCATCACAGAATTCCCTGTGCGGTGCTGGCCTGAGTCTGTCAGACCACTTGTGGTTCCTGCTGTATTCAGCCAGACCAGTAGGTTCTCAGTCCCTTGGGAATAAACCCTGGAGGATGGTTTCTGCCTGGCTGGAGAGGGGTAATGAGAGATAGGGACTTGTTGAGACTGGCCAGGAGACTTGCAGAGGGTTGAAGCCAGACAGGGTTCAGATCATAGCCTTTGTTGCTCATCTGCCAGGTCAGGCCATTGCACCATGGTTGATCAGCCATCTTCTGTCTTGTGCATCTCCACAGAAAGCTGTACTTTCTCTCCTGTTCCTGGCTTGCTGCCTCTTCGGTGTTCTGCTGGCCAGAAGGAAGGAGTAGCATTTTGCATATCTGGGTGAACCTTCATCAGCATAGCCGACCATCCTTGACCGTGTAGTGAGGCTTTTCAACAAAACAAGAGGCTGCAGCTAATAATGCTCTTTGTGACTAAAAGAATTTAATAACTTTTACTAATTTCAGTACCTTTTTACACAATATGTAATTAAATTATGAAACTCCTTGCTGTAAGATGTTATGGAGGCCCAGATGATGAAAGGATTCAGAAAAGGATTAGCCAAACACATTTTGGATATGAAACATGACTGGTTGGATACATCCTTTGGCTTAAAAAGTCCCTGAACCTTCAATTGCAGGCAGTTCTTTGGGGCACAGGGAAGGGAGTGCATCAGAGGAGGGTAAAGTGGAAAGCCAAAAACTGCAGAAACTGACCAAATGCGTGCTGTGATGGAAAAGTCAGATGTCTGTAATTAATCTAATCTATTATGAGATTTAATGTATCAGTCAAGAGGATCACCTTTTTTCCCCTTCAGAATTTGAATTTGAAGCATGCCATCAGTCACTGGCCTCAAGTTATAACCAAGATTAATACCAGCTGATGTGTGCATGCTGGTACTATGTTAATAATGAAATAAAACTTTTCCTGTTTTATTTGTCTGTCCCTTGAGGAATTCAGTCTTTCAGACTTCTCTTACAGCCAAGACTACTTTTCATAACATTTATATGTGTTTGCTGGTCGTGAACCATCTAAATAGTGTTTCATTAAAAAAAATGCTTTATACAAGAAAGATCAGAGTGTTGCATGGTATTTATATTTGTTTAACGGGGGTACCACTGGCATGCAGACAGGCTGTGGCTCAATATTATATGCCAACAAAAGACCATCCGTGAAGCACTCACCATGATAAAAATAATATCAGACAACTAGAAAAATCATCTGTGAATGGGATTTAATTGAATTTGTGAGATATTATTTCAGCTTTCAGTAGACCTTTCTGTTTTCCCTTGAATGCAAGCAAACACCTTGTTATGTTGAGCTCTCTTCTCTTCCTCTTACACACCCGCATTTAGGCCTGATACAGGCATAGGATTTGCCAGATTATTTTGCATTAGTAAAGTGCTATCTTTAGCGAGAGCAATTAAACCAAAGGGGCTGCAGGCCAAAGCACTAGAGCTGTATAAGTATAGCAGAAGCTGTAGACTAATCTGTATATTAATTACTTGGTTCCTTACTTGGAGCTATGAACAGTGAATTCTTTAATTTTATGTTACATTTTTAAGTTAGTTTCTGGTTCACTAAAGCCCAACCCATCTGGAGGTTTTGTATATAGATACTGAAATGTTGGTGCTTTAGGAATTGCTATGGATGTTTTGAAAAACAGAGACAGACTCCAGAGGTGGATCCAGAAGAAGGGTGCAGAGCAGATTTTTGGGGGTGTTTAGGTCCATTGCTTTATGCAAGCTCTTGCACAGGGTTGTAATGAGCTACTTTTACCTCATTTGCACCCTGCCCTGTGCTGGTGGATTTGATGTTGTGGTTCTGGAGGAAGACCTGACTCAGGCAAGAAGATCTCTCCACCTGCTCTCCGCACAGACTCTGTTGCACATGGGATGCTCTCTGCGTCTGCAGGTCTTTCCCAGAGGAGCTTCTGCTTTGGAGGAAGATCCTATCTTTGAACTTATTTGAATTATCCTCATCTGGGGAAATTCATTATTCTTTAGCTCCTTCTCACCTCTCAGAAGTTCCCTGTCCCCTCAGTCACACCTTTGCCTCCCTTGTTATTGCTGCACATCCTCCCTCTGCACTCCCTACAGCTGGGTAAACCTGCAACATCCCTTGGAAGTTGCTGCTAATTTCAAGCGTGGCCCAGGCGCAGCTGCCTTGTGCCCAACAATAAAGCAGGACAGGAGGTCCTATTGGTGTTACTTTGTTCAGTTGATCTGGATGTTATAAAACATGTGCTTTCAAAAGTCCTGACCCTGACCTGGGAAACAGATAGCACTTTGCAAGCCTTTTCAAAGGGAGTTCTTGTCTGCTGTGTAATTTAGGCCCCTGCATTAAATATAACCTGGTGTGGAGCAATTCCTGTAACTGTCATGCTCGGGCCAACATCTGCATGTCAGTTCAGCCGGGCTCTGTGTAAATGAAAGAGCCCCCACTTGAAGTGCAAGAATCCTCAGCTCAGGCTAAGGACCTCTGCCTACAGTGGCTATTGTCTGTCCACAAGCAAGAGATCCTTTGCACCTTGTTCCTGTCGAAGGCGCAGATACGTGTTTATTATATGGTAGAAGAGGAAACAGCAGCAGCAACAATTTTCACTCTGTTTCTGAAATCCATCCCTATGATAATTGAGGGATCAATATAACATAATTTAGTAAGCCATGCAATACTTAACATTTCACTTCTCTGACCCTTTTGTTCTTCCAGGAGCCTGTCAGCCATCACTTGCATGACATGAATAAAGCATGGCTTGAGATTGACCCAAGTGCTCAGCTTCCTTCAAGATCCGTGTGTAGCTGGAGGATCCTGGAGAGAAACATGGGCCAGGAAGAAAATGCCTGTGCCCTGATAGGATTGTTGGAAGTGGTTTTGAGGGAAGATAGGCAAGGCTGATTGAGGACAGAGACCACACAGTGCAGTGGCTTGGCAGAGGTGCAGGAGAGGAGCCTGGCTGGTGGGCAGGCAACAGGGAAGCTACACCCCAGCTGGGCAATGGGAAAGTGAGGAGGCTTTCCTGCAGGTGGGAATGTTCAGGTGCAACTGGTGGCTAAACCAAGTGGTGCTGAAGAAGATGGATGAAAGATGTGGAGGATATCCTTGAAAATTACTCCTTGGCCATCCCAGGGCTGGAAGAGCTAGCTAGGTGTTCAGCTCTGAAAGTAAAGCTTGTTAGAGGCTTACAGCAGCCCTTGGTCTGACCACAAGACGTGACATAGCCTTTGCAATTACCCTCCGGGGAGTCTTTCCCTCTGTGCTGGATGTATCAGCAGCACGGGCCCTTTTGCCTGTGAAGTTATATGCAACAGATGGATGGTCTGAAAATTGCCCCATGGTAACTTACTGTCTCAGTCTTAATTTTATGAGATTCAGACATGAGGGCAACAAAGAAAAAGAAAACATCATTGACCAAGACCTAGAAGTGTTTAGTGACAATTGTTCCTCGGTAAAGGGGAGAAAACACGAACTCTTCATGGAGTTCAGGAGCCAGTTGCCAGAGCCACCATACTGCTGCTGAACTTAGGGTCCTGTAGGAAGTTTTCTGAAGGAGGCTGGTTGCTCATTCCTAGTTTCCCAGTCTCCAGCACAAGGGACAATGAAAGAGTTTTCAGGCACATACTTTAAGCAGTTTTGGCAGCAGTTGCTTAAAATTAATCCTTGCTTGTGGTTTCAGAGACTTGCCTCTTGGAGCAGGCCCATGCTATCCTCTGTATTTGTACTGTGAGGAACACAAGAGGATTCCAATACCAATTGGAGTCTGATTAACACCTGTATGTGCATATATGTGTTTGTGTGTGTATAGCATATCTGTCCAGGCTGAGCAGCTCGGCGTGAACATCTCTGCAGCCAGGGCAGTGGCCAAGGCAGGCAGACTGAGGAGGGTCTGGGATACTCCTCTTTGTGCTGGGTCAGCAGCACAGCTCCTTGCCTTGCTGCAGAAGAAACCTTGCTCTCCCCTTTTCTTTGCTCAGATGAAGCATACTTGGCATGCCTTTTTCTTGACAGCTGTAATACTGCGGGTCCTTAACAGTCACAAATACCAGATAAATGTGTTATTTCAACTTGTAAGTGCTGCTTAGGTCTTTGATTAACTCATGTGGAGGGTGGTGGCAGCCTGGTGGGGACTTGTCAAAGCAGCAGCACTTACTTCAGCCATACATCACAATGCAGTGTGTGGTACGACTTCGATTCTGAGGTTTGAAAATGTCTTTATTTCAGGTAGATGGCCAAGCTGGGAAGCTGTGAGGGATT
>JBCJKH010040607.1:0-18031 GCA_039877255.1 Loriculus beryllinus | reverse complement strand
GCCTTGGGTGCCCTGGTCTAGTGTGAGGTGTCCCTGCCCATGGCAGGGGGTTGGAACTGGGTGATCTTAAGGTCCTTTGCAACCCAAAACATTCTGTGATTCTATGATTACCATAAAGTCTGCTCAGGCTGGTTCTTGAAGGCCAGTTCTTGAGATGGTCGCTAAAATGGGGAGAGTTACCCATATTTTTAGGAGGTGCCATGGAGCAAGCTCCTGTCCCCCTCTGGGCCTGACTCTACTTGTAGTGCAGTCTACAGATCTGATACTCATTCACAGCAATACCTCTGTACACCATTCTGGCCATACCCAGAAAAGGGTACCGACACCACAAGTGTCTGAATGAGAAGCAGGCCCACTGCTCATTGCATCCCGCAGGTTTCCAGTGCCTGGTGTCACCTGCCACCTCACCGCTGTGGAGCTTTGCATTCATTCTGCAGACCTCTAGCTGCCAGGCTGTCTGACAAATATCCCAAGCAACAGGCTCACTGAGCAAGCACATCAGCTATCAGAGCAGATACAGAACAACCAGCTTCCCTATCAGCTTCCATGCTGATACACTGCTGCAGGGATGAGCTATTTCCTAGCAGTTGATCATACTCGCTCAGTTCTAGAAGCCACAGAAGTGAACTCAGACAGATAATTACCTCATCCTCAAAAGGATGAAGCTGTCAACATACAAAATCACTCCTTTCCTGAAACTGTCATGTCTGTAGGGGATAAGAAACACGTTTTTTCATTTCCTTAGCATCCACCTGTTTGATGGGCTATGTGTGCTGCTAATTCATAGAAACACTGCTCCTTCAAATTTGAAGTTCCAAAAACTAGGTGTCCTATTTCTTCCACTTGCTCATTCACAAACATCCACAAGAAAGACATCTACATAAATACAACTATCATTTACTACTAACTGTCTACATGTGTGAGGCGTTAGATCAGCACTCTTGCATAAACCTCAAATATTTTGAAAATAAAATAACATCCAGCAGTGATTCTATTTTTGGGGCACCTTCATTTCCCACTGGTGACTGTCTGTATTTCACAAGTGCTGGGTTCCATCAGAAAAGCTCAAATCAGCCAACAGCTGAACCAGCCCATGCCACAGCTAGTGCTTGGAAATCTTGGGGGCCTTTTCCTCTACAGACTGGAGGAAAACCATTTAAAGGCTTATGAGGCTGCAGTCATTTTTCATTATAGGCTCAAGCTCATGAGGGAAGGAGCAGCACAGATTTTGGGCAGCCAGTCATAAGACCGTACCTTCAGTCTTCCTGGTGGAGTGGATCAGAAATGCTTCAGAAATGTCTCCACAGGCACTAGCTGCCCTTGTGAGGCCCATGTTAGAACCCTTGCTGGGCTCCGTTTCATAGAACCTGGTGGCATAAAAGGCACAGCTATACACAGAAGGGCAGACTGTCCCTAAGGTACAACAGACATTCTGACACAACCCTATTTCGCAAGGGAGGGTTAAAGTGATACTAATTTCATATCCGCACAGAACAAAACCAAACGTCAAGCTCTTGCAAGCTGCAAGAACAGAGTATCTCCTCAAGTCAACCTCAGATAAAACCCACAGATAATCTGGAAATGTAAATGTTGATGTTGCTGTAGCAACCCAGGAAGACACCCTTCAGTGCCCAGCTAACACCTCACCTCTGCTGCCTGACACATGCTACACGGGTCACGGTGTGATGTTCCCATGCTGTGCACACAATAAGCAGAAGCAGACCCAGAGGTTCTGATACCCAAGGCCGGTTCAGGCCTTCTTGCAGTTACACTCCAGAACACAAGGAGTTTCTCTGTGTCTGACTTGAAAAACACAGCTGTGGGAACAAGCCTCCAAGGAAAGGCAAGGGCAGCCCTCCACGCTGTTCCTCCAGAACACAGCAGTATCCACATCCAGGAGCTCTTTAAAGCTTTTAGCCAAGACGCTCGTTCCTACCTTCTGATCACTGCTAACACAGTGCTTGAGTAAAGGGGAGTCAAAGAGATGGCAAATAGAGCTAACAAGCATGTGTAATTGACACGCTGTGCAGCTACTCACACACTCTCTTGTTTTTTATGTACCGCAGGTCTAATGTGCAATCTTCCAGTGGTCTGGACTTTTAAAGCTGTTTCATTGTCATGGCAAAACCCGTGAGTTTTATTTACAGTTAACAGCCCTTGCTCAATGAGGAAGGGATTTTCCTAAATGCTGTCTGTGAAATATCGCTTCTTGGATGAGAATCAATCCTGGAAAACTTAGTCTGACAAAAAAATCTTTTAAAAGATGTTCTTATTTATGACCAAAGTTAACCACAAGGGTCTTGCAACTCTAAACTATATCAGCCACCTCCCACTGGCCATTCTAATAAATAATTTACCAAAAAATGTAACTTGAGAAGACCAAACAATTGCAATTCTTTCCTTCCTTTATGCCCACTGCTGCTGTATTGTTACAGAAGAGGACCATGGCCCAAGGCCATATGTAACTCCAGCTCTGGTCTAAAGAATTTCATGCCCTGTGAAATATAGCTGACATTTCAATCCACAGTAACCTATTAGCAAAGTATTCATTTACTCCTTACTTTATGAGTACCCAATGAAAGGCTGCCATTTTATGAGCCATTAAAAAAGATGAAAAAATTAAATAAAATTGTGTAAGGCATTTGCTGGAAGTAATAAATAATTTACCTTCAATTTTCACGCGCTGAAAATTAAACTGGCAACTGCTCAAAAAGTTACTAAAATTCTGGTGACAAAGGTATTTCAGAATCAAGTGGCAGCATTAAAATAGTAGGAAGGAAGAAAATACAGATATATATTTAAAAGGATGCTTTCCCTTAAAGAAACTATCTCCGTAAATGAATATATAGGTATACTACACAGTTAATATTGGAAAACCAGAAGAAAGCGTATGTGTTCTAAAGGTATCTATACATAAAGAATGCACCTGTGTGTTTGCATACATCTACATGTCAACAGAAATCACACTGAAAAAGCAGGAATGGGTGGGAAAGGGGGTTGGCAGAACTACCAATCTAGGTGTAATTATTTGCATGCTTATCACTTCACCGCTGTGTAATTTACTATCCCCTACACAACAGCCTGGCAGTACAAAGGGGTCCCACCACGACCATGCTTTGTTCTGATGGCTACTGGAAGGCCAGGGAAACTTGAACATGCTGTGACTGACATGATCAGGTTTTTAAGGCATAAATATTCACCCTTGTTCACAGCAGGAGCAAATATAGCTGGACGTGTCATTCAGTGCAAGTATTTTGTGGCTTAGAGGTCGAAGGAAAAACTTAGTTGCCAAACAATACCCACCTCACCTGTGGAGGTAGACTGAGGCAGGCTCTGCCATTCCACCCCTCATTCCCTGCATGAAGGCTGAAAAGCAGGGGTAGTAGCACACCAGGGATACAACTCATGCTCAGGTACAGGGTAGGAGAGATGGCTGCAGGACTCCAATGTTATCTCAGTGGGGTCTGCTTTAGTCTCATTGTATGGACATGGGGGTTACATTTGACCAGGCTAAGTTTGAAATTGCTGGCCATTATTTGCTAGGGATACAGCTAACCTTATAGAACCACAGAACCACAGAATGGTTTGGGTTAGAAAGAACCTTCAGATCATTCAGCACCAACCCCCTGCCACGGGAAGGGACACCTCACACTAGACCAGGTCACACAATGCTCTGTCCAACCTGTCCCTGAACATTGCCAAGGATGGAGCATTTACCACTTCTTTGGCCTACCTGTGTCAGTGCCTCATCACCTTCACAGTTCTTTACCTTCTTCTTTATATCTAACCTGAACTTTCCCTGTTTAAGTTTAACCTGTTACCCATTGTCCTGTCACTACAGTACAGAATCTTTACCCACAAATTCTCACCACCAAAGCACAGAGTATCCTTTTCCCTGTTCTCAGTTAACAAACACTCCAGGACCACAAATGTGACTCTGCATATAGGAATACATCTATGGAGCAGGAGGAGGCCACACAAAGCCACACAGGAAAGCATTTCAAGTCCATGCTTCTGGGTTTGTTGCTTTTCCTATATCAAAAGCCCCAGCTGCATAAAGAACACAATGAGTTTCCCTGGAGCAGGTTTACAAACCTGCCTGCCAAATACACAGTGTGGTTCCACTGAGAAGGGTCACACAGGAACCAGTTTATTCGAGATGATGGAAATTGTACTAGGGACGGTTGTTAATGTGCAGTTACAATAAATGGTCAGAGATTCTGGGGCTTTGGTAAAGAGTTAGTACAAACTCCTCCATCTCCTTCTTGGTGTAGCTTAACAATGACATAAACGCAAACTGTATTTTTCTCAGGATCCCCTCTTGTTACCTCAGAACTATCTAGCTTTCTCAGCAGAGTATTCAACACACTGCCTATATTTGCTTTCCACAGCAAACAGACAGCAGTGCAGTGATACCTGAATGCTTCAATGTGAGGAAGTGCCACTGAACCTGAAAGAACTGGGAGCCTGCAGTGCGTTAGCTCAATCTCATGGAATCATGGGAACCTGCAGTAACAGGGTATGAAATGTCATCATTATGTTAAATTAGTCTATTAATTCAGTTCTGATACAATGTCCACTGCATAATATTAAGCACTTAGTTCTGCTCACACACTCTTTCTTAATGCTCTGGGAACACTTTGTGCCCTATTGAGGAACGTGAAGGACTGTATTAGAAATTACTACTGATCTTAACATCAGATCCATATGTCTAAGGAGCCAGTTAGCCTATACAATTCATTGAGGACGTTTCCATCTGTGAATAGTTCCCATTATAATCTAATTGTGTCAAACTAAATGTATTTCTAAAATATTTTCAGAAGTTAATATTTATAACAGACATTAAGCCTAATCCAGCCTGTGAAGAACATCCTTTATTTCTGTTTAGACTTCTTTTGCACTAAAGCATTAAGTTTTTCTTAGCTCATCCACTTTGCATTTTTCTTTCCATGGGGTAAAAGAAATGCAGAGACAAAATCTAAATTTAACTTACAATTGCTACTGAGTTACTAACCACCACAGCATTAAAAGCTCTCAATGTAGGATGAGCACAGCAATGCTTCTGAGTTCTGGAATACATGTGTTGTAGGCAGTGTGACTGCTGTGTGGAAACAGGTGTGTGAGAGGTTGCACAGTGCTGTGCTGGTCTGCTATGCCAACGCTGAACGCATGAGATCTGAAAATTGGTGCTGGCTTACCTCTAAATATTAGCTCATTGCATGCTTGGTTTTTTAATGCTTGCAGCGTTAGAAAGAAGTACAACTGTGTCATCTTAACAATAAGTAAATGACACTTTTTGTGTGGGAATGTAAATCTGGTTATCATTCACGCCCAGCCCCCACCGGCACACATTTCCAAAGGCACTCGCATGCCTCTGAAAGAACTAATGATACTCTATCAGCTCACTTTCTATTTAGTTATTTATTTCATATTTGCTTGAAGAATCGGGCCAATGTTTTCGAAAGCACATTTAACTATACCATATGCCTACTTAAATCATCCCTATCAAACAAGTTGTAGGATGATGCTCTGGTTCATTCTGTTCTGTTTTCCCTTCCTTCACAATGTGTTTATGTATATTTATCCAATTTGTTCTGTTCCTCGTGCCAAATTGCAGGTTTGAGATCTCAGCTATGCAGGGGCAGCTGTGCTATTGTTGATGCCTTACAAAACAAAAGGTCACAGACTGAGGCCCTATCACTAGAGCTAATAGCAGCTGCATGTTAATCACTAAGGGATAGGCATGCAACAAGCAGGGTTCATGGACCCTCAGAAATAGAAATAAATCTTACCTTGCCCTCTGATAAGCAAGAACTCAAGTCTCATGTTTTAAGAACTGACATTTGTGCAAATCAGCCTACTGCAAAATATCCTGCTGTTTAATTTCGTGACATAATCCCTTCCTCTGCCTGGGGAAGGGGGGAAAACCCTTTAAACAGCCCCATCCAAAAAAAGACAAAACCTGAAGAAATCAAAATGACAGCACAGCTGGGAAGAATGCTCTCTTCTGCACGTAACTAATATTAGCTTTTCTCACTTCTGAAATGGATAAGAACTGCCAGCTGTTCCAGCCAAAGAAGCTACTGACTACGTAAAGAAGTAGGCTGCCCTGAGATGATTATTTCCTTCAGAAGAATGTTGTTTCCAAACAGCCCACCAGCTCCAAGTAACAACACAGAAAGGTGGCACTGCCACAAATGCCCTTTGCTAAGAAAGATCAATCTGCAAGGCTGGTGAATTCACAACTATTTGCCCCTTGGACGGCACGACATACTATTACTGCTGATGCTGCCTTTCAGACCAGAAGCAGAGTCCAAAGTTCTTTAAAAGGGTGTTTCTTAAAGCTACATGTAGCTTATGAAATGAGAAAGACCAGGGAACGCAATAGCTGGAGCAGACTAACAAGATGAGGCTCATGTCCACAGCCATGAGGCCATGCAGCTGCCTTGGAGGCTGGCTGGCTAAGGCTACTTCACCTGTGTGCGGTTCCTTATTTAAAGGAGAGCACTGGGGAAAGATCACATCTGTCACTCACATGCAGGCAGAACTTTCACTCATGGCAGGGCCAGATGTGTTTATTCAAAACATGCACTAACAAGCTATTTAATGGGTTAGAATTATTATCCATTAGTCAACTGGGCAAACATACTAAGTATCAGTCACCTTACAAAGCATCACTTTTTTAACAGTGCTTTTACTACTTTAGAGTCATTAACAACTGCAGGAAAAAGGAGGGGAAAAAACACAGATCCCACAAAGAAGCTGCAGGAGAAAAATAGGTAAGAAATCCAATCACTATGCTAATGAAAACAGCAGTGCTCCAGGTAACCGCCTTCACTATGTGCTTCCTAATACTGCAAGTACACTAGCACATGGGAGGAAGCAGGAAGACTGTAAGGACCTACTGGTGTTGGCAAAACCAAGGGAATTAACAGTGGAAAAAGCTTTTCCTTGAAGTTGAACTTGAAAAAGGATGGCTTTATTGCTTCTGCATGTACTGTAATATCCCTGAATATGCCCACGCCTGCATGGCCTTCTGCCTGCATCACAAACTTGCAAACGCTGGCCAATGTAACATGCTCTTGTTCCCCAAGAGATGAAATGTAAAGGTGATTTTTAAGTTTCTGGCTCCCAGGTTCATGTCACAAAAAGCAGTGGATGGAGCAAACGCATGATATGTTCCATCTTCAGGCTAGTAGGGATCAGGGAGGAATAGCTGAGGTGCTTTGTTAGAAGCCTGCCTTGACAGCCATTTTGTAGAACACCTTTCAGCTGCTCTTGAATGGGAGCAGCTGGTTAGAAACCAAATGAAGTAATCTGCAGGATAGAATGCACAACCTATTCATCTTCTTTCACGTGTTTCTGATCTTCCTCTTAAGTCTGGTGCTGGTGTTAATAAAAATGACATTCTGAACCTGGAAAGCAAGACTCATGCACCACTGTCACAAGCACATCTTTCACTCAAAGCGTCTAGAACTAAACATGAGGTGTATGCTTTCTCTTCATACTGAGAGATCGTTTCCCAGGGAGGCAGAAACCTAGCGCAAGAGTGCCAGTGACAGCTTAGGTGTGAATTCCTTGGCTTTCAGCTTGTCTTAGCTTTTGCCTGCATAGCTGCTGTGAAGAAAGTTCAAAGCCCCTGAAGTAGTGAGCAGGAACTATTTGGTGCATCCTGTAAACTGCAGTTGAGTATGTTTTATATAGACTCTCCTTGTGCTGTTTAAAACTGGTTTTAAGTTACTTCATCAGAACCCTTGAAACTGGGTTTACAAGTCTGCTTCTGCCCAGAACTACAAGCTCTTCCAGAACACAGGACTTTGGCTTTTTCTTTAGCCCCTACTGGGAGATGCTCTCAAAGTCATGTCTAACTTGAAGCTTGTGGCTAATTCCCACTGTCCTCAACCCTAAGCCCTGCATGTGACCCACAGCATAAAGCAGAGCAGTTAACTCTGCCCTAAAGCTGTACTTGGAATATTAGGATCATATTACCAAAACTTTGGCTAAAGAATGATAAAGCTCTTGCCTGCATTCAGGCTATCACAGGCTACTAGAAAAGGTATGAAAGGGAAAAGAAGTGGAGCTTGTTTTAGCACTAGCTCAAACAAAGGCAGACAGAGGGCAGGTGATGTGAACAGTCAAACATCAACAGCCAGACAGCATTACTGAACATTACAGGACTGACTTGTTGCTGTGGAAAAAAAACAAAAACAAAAACAAAACAAACCAACAGATTTCCTGCAAGTGAAACAGAACCTAAAAAAAGAAAAAAATTCTTTTCATTTGTAGAGAAGCTGAGAAACTTCCTAAGAGGAAGATGTGCATGTAATAGGTGTTCAGCTAATTCCCGAAATAGCTTAAAGCCTGGTGGTGCCACATAAATTAAGGAGGAGGTTACTCGTTTCTTCCCTCACCATTTTATCCCAAAGGTGTAAGGGATAATAGCAATGCTGTAAAGACAGGATCAAAAGAAAATAAATTATAAACCAGAAGCAACAACAGCAAAAAATTACTATCTAAAGACCTGAGAAGTGACAGTGCAGAAACCACAAAATGCTGGTGGTGGTTCTGCATTCCCTCTGAGCTGCCATCCCATTCACAACCAGTGCCAAACAAGCCAAGCAGCTGCTGTGAACAGAAGAACAAAGACTTTAATGACACAGGCTCCTCCTGTGAGAAATCTGGTTAATAGCCAAATAAAAACATGTCTCCAGGAAGCACTTGCAGCATCAAAACATAAAGCTATGTGCTTAGTTCTAGAGATCACTTCCCATCGTGCTTTCTTTCTAGGACAAATAATCCTTAGTTTTCTTACACTTGCAAGAGTGTCAGGTATTGATTCTCCAGTTACGTTCAGATTCTCATAGGACTTGCTCAATAAGGTTGATATTTCCTTCAATAACTTGTGATATTGCCAGGAGCTCTTACTACTACCAATACATTAAAAAAACCACAATATGATGCTGGCTAACAAAGACGTGTTGTTGCGTGCCTTGTTTCAAGTGAACTGTGCACTGGAGCTTGAAGTCAGCTACTTTGAAAACTGGAGAAAACTCAGAATTTGGGAATACAAGCATAGTCATCTTCCTTTCTACCACATAAAAAGTAATTCTTATTTAATCTTTGCTCTTTAAATGCCAGCAGCTGTTCATGTTGGACAGGATGTAAGAAGGAAATATATGCAAGCTGAAGCCAACATGATTTGAATAGAGGGCAAATCAGGTCATTAAAAAGCAGTCATGCATACTGTACCATCTCTACACACGATCTGGCTCCAAATTGAACTAACTGAGAGCTTAAGTTTGGGTTTTTCTTTTTTGGCTTTATTAGTCCTTAAGTTTACAAGTCCAAGGAGGAAAACACTGCCCAATCTTGTCCCAGGGCACCCCTCAGGTAGTCAAGTGCCATTCACTGCAATGGGGTCAGAATATCACTCAGGTGAGAGATGGAACCATGTGATACTTAAATGAGTGATCCCACTTGACCCAATGTTTGCCCTTCTGCTGGTCATTGGAAACACATCAACTTTCTGTATAGCTGCTTGGATAGCTTAGTCAATATGTTTCATGTTGAGAAGCTCATATACCTTGTTGGACCGAGGTGGAAAGGCTCACTTCAGTTTATGAGCTAATCTTAGAGCAAACACTGTATGAATTCAAGTGGAGGTGGAAGGTGAAGGTGGATGGATGAAGGTGGAAGATGGCCAGTAACACTGCAGTTGCATCAAAAAATAAACCTCTCTAGTACTCTGAACCATTTTAAGAACAATGTTAATTCTTCACCTGTTGCACTTTTAGCAATTCCCCACCTTGCTTAGACCTAACCTTTCTTGCTTTGTTTACACGAGTATCTGCACAAGATCAAATTGGGTTTTTCAGTAGGCACCAGCAAATCCAAAATTTTACTGTGATAATACAATGAGAAAGTAGTGGTCAAACTGAGGTAGGTAGTAGTAGACATGTAAATATCAGCCACAAATATTTCAGTAGAATAGCACACTGCTGTACTAGTTTGAGCTTTTATTATTGTCATCCACTCATCAAATAAAAGACAATTTGTAAACATTCAGTAAGGAAATGTATATTGTTCTGATAGCCTCTCCACTGAAGGCAGAGAGGGTTTTACCACTGGCCTGGAGGAACACAAGCCATCTGCTTATGAAGTCAAGCCTATAGAACTGTTTTTGGAAAGTGTACTCACGGAACTTCAGAGCAAAATGAAGAAAACAAAAGGGAAGTAGCACAAGAACGCAGACTTCTAAAAATAAACCTGTTTTTCCTGTACTGCTTTTCCAAAGAGACAAGGGCTTTGTTTTCTTTCCCAAATACACTAACTCAAGAAACACCAAAAGTAATGAAGAGGTCAAAGAAAACTGATTCAGTTTGATTCCCTTGTGATGTGTCAGGACAGCAAATTCAAGCCTGAGCTAAAAAGGGGCACTAATTTTCTCAAATATTCTTCAAGACTCTAAAAATGTGGCTTTTAAATGGTTAATGCATCTGAGTCCTTATTCCTAAACCAGCTTAGCTGTAACATCCCAACTCCTCTCACAATACATAAGAGATCTCTCAAAGTACATGAAGCAAAGCAATTCAACTTGCATTTGTCTCCTCATGCTCCTTCTGCAGAGCATACCTGGTACTTGTATTTATAAAGTATTTCAGTACTTTCTGACACTTTTTATAATGCATAGGTTGCTCATGTAAGAGTCCCAAGTAATTCTCATCTGTTAGCTTAATCAGGGGTCTTTTAAAGAGGGCTGGGTTTGTAAGAAGCCTATGTAATTTTGCACTTGAGAAGTAGTTCAATGAGAAGGTGTCCAAAATGGCACCAGCAGCATAGTTACACTGTCACATAACCTGAGGATACCACGTCCATCTGCTACATGGTACTGTGAAAAAGTGGGTTTTGAAAAGAACGCCTGGTTAAATCTACAGCTGTCATTTTAGAAGCTCTGAACTGAACACAGCCAGCAGCTGAAAAATAAGTAGAAATAGACAATGAAGTATGTGCAGGAGACCAGGGGTTTACCAACCCAGCATCTTGGGCATTTTATCTATTCCACATGGGTTTCTGTTCTGGATGTGTAAACTGCAAATTGATCAATTAACAAGAAGTATCTCCAATTATAAAAATAGAATGAAACCTGTTAAATGAGTCTTTACCCAGAAACTAAGCTGCAGCCTTAGAAGTCACGAAGCTAACAACTTTGGTTGTGTTGCTCTTAATTCCACTAAAAAGAGCACTAGAACAAGAGCAGACTGGTTGTTGCTACATTAGTGACTCATATTAGCTCCACTACATGAGGTATTACTGGGAGTTATCCAGCAATAGTCTGAGCTGTGCCAATGGAAAGTCAGGAGTTCAAGTAAGTACGTATCTCTCATAGCTGTCAGTCTCCTGCACGGCAAACTGTTTATCTCTAGGCCAAAGCCAGAGCTACTTCAGTATCAGGTAATGGAAGTAGATTTCACATACTACTGAACAGATGTGGGGTTTTTCTTTCCTGTGAACCTGTACAACTTGATGTGTATTGTTTATGCATCCTTCCTCACAAACACTGCTGAGAAGACACATGCTTGATCTACACTGCAACTGCAATATGGTGAGTAGTCTATCTCAGTAATGCCTTATGGGCCAAACAAGCTCTTCACAGAGTAAGAAAGCAGCATGTTCAAGTAACTTCCATTATATAGGTATTGCATCTGTATAAACATATAACTTCCATCAATACAAATATTCCATGTGTTTCATATTCATTTGGCAGCATAGGCTGTTTACATACCCTCAAATTAAAAGTGTGTGGAAAACCATTTATAGTTTCAGGTCCTGGGTTTTTAACACTGGGGGCCTAATTTGCTACTGTTGCTCAGTTGCAAGGTCAGCCCACTGAGGAGGGGTTCTTAACCTGACTGATTTACATGGTTCCGATGACAAAATGAATTCTTTTAGAGCTGATGTGTTTCAGCTAAGTCAGCAGTTCGTTACAGTTCTCTTGTGCCCTTGCCAGACAACCACATACAGCTTAACTCAACCAAAAAGAGTGCCACTGCACTAGTTAATACAAAGGCACACGCATCTAACAAAGTCCTAGTGCACATAAGACAAGATGGACATTTTGCACAGCTATGTAAAAGGCAACTTGAGTATCAGGAAAAACTTAACAGTGTGAAAAGCTCATGCCCTTCCTCTGCTCTCCATGTATGCCTTCGCTGTGTGTGTTTTCACTATGCTTCCTACTGCAATAGTATTAAGCTCATCCCAAATAATTCTGAGAAGAGACAGTTGCAAAATTAAGAGAAAGTCAACACCCCTAAAGCCTTTGCTCTGCTACAGGGCCAGGATCTAACATGGAACTTTCTCATTAGCTTTTCTGATTTCACAAATTGGAATCATGAAGTTGAAGTGATCTTAAAAGCCCAGGACATGTCTGAATTTGAGAAGAGGAGGGAAGGATTAGTTCTCAATGGGCCAGAAGTAACGTGCAGCCATGGCCAGTGACACTTAGAATAAGGCTAGAGCTGCAGTTTAGCCACAGTGCTGTTACAACGTTACGTCAGCACCTCATGTTCTTATTACATGCTAAGCAGTGGTACACATCTTGACACATAATTTTAATAATAGCTTGTAAGTGTCAGTGATAATGTAATCTATTTAACAATGAGCCTAAAGATTATCCAGAAGAGAGTATATTCTGCTCTGTTAAAACTTAACGTGCATAAAACTTATGACAAGCCAGACCTTTTCAGTGTTTAATAAACTGGCTGAATATTCATTTTTAAGACACTGTCCAAATCAGTTTGGTCACAGATGACTATTTAAAGCCCACTCCAAAGCTGGTAAATACACCAGGGAAATAACACAAGAATCAGGAATAAACAAATGCAACAACAAACCATCTCCCATAAACCCAACAAAAGGCTGCACTCAGCCAAAACCCCCCATGATTAACATCAGCAATAATGGCTCTAATTCTAGCAAAAGAGAGGGTAAGGTTTGATTCAAGTACTTACTGGCCACTTTTGTACAGGACTGGTGCAGGGCAGAGCAAAAAATCAGATTCCACGGTTTTTGGTCTTTCATCTGAAAACAAAAATAAAAACATTCACCAACAATCACATGAGCTTAATACACCGTGCTGCTTCAATGAGAAACTCATGTGTGCATATGCTGTAAGGTCTATTCCCTTCTCAGTACTGGTTTGGAAATGGCTGGAGCTTGCAAGCAAGCAAGCAGGACCAAGTCAGGGAATAAAGCTGCTGCTTTTCAGTAGCTGAACCTTGAGAACAGAAACCCAGAGTTGGCTTTAGATGTGAGTGCGAGCCCATGTTACGCTGCTTACTTGATTTTGCTCAAGTCAGCCACGCTCTTCCTAGAGATATTTCCTAGAATCACCAAGGTTTTTTGAAGAAGCTCCCTAATATTTGGAGGATGCCGGTTTGCTTCCAATTAGCTCCAACCCTGCACACTATATTCAAGGACTGTTTTATTGTGATTGGAATGTCTATTTTGCCAGCGTTCTTCATGATTTGAGTCTCTAGCTGTTTGCAGAGCCTCTTAAACTAGACAGCATTTATTAGTGGAACCCTGTGCCCAGCAGAGCACAGCCTTTCTGCAGTTGTGAAGAGGAGAGGGGGGAGCTCTTTTACCTCATGCATTTGGTAAGCTGAGAAAAAAACTGCTCCTTTGTGCAGAACCATCCTCCCAAACGTCCCCATGGCAGGACAGTGAATTTCTGTACTACAGCTGCCCCTGCAAGCACGGACTATTTCCATTAAGGGGTGAGAGCAGATAAATATGGAGATGGCTGTCCTGCATTTAAGAATGGGCAGACAGACAAGAAGTGCAGGGGCAGCTGAAGGAGGAGCTGTTAGCATAAATGAGCTTTTCTTACGTGCTATATTCTGCACTGACTGCTTGGCCTAGATTTGGGGCTAGTTGTGAGGTGGGGAAGAGGGATTAGCACATTGCCATATGTTTTTGTCTTAATGGTATGTTTCATAGATTATTTTTCTATCCCACAGCTACATTTGGCAGGTTTCCTTTCCAGCATTTGGTAATGGTTCCTTATAAATGCAAAAAGAGAAACATGCCAAATGCATCTTTTAAAACCAGAAGAACTGGCAAAATAAGGGTTTGCTCTGAGGATGGCCCCATTGCTATCAGTCAGGAGAACTCTGACATGGAAGTACATTCTCATGCAATACCCTCTGTTATGCCCTCATATAGTGAGGGTTCTTTTGAGAGACTGCCAACATTTTGTAGAGGGGAATGCAATGACACATGAACAATTTTCCTTTTCTTGGGAATATCTCCTTCCTCCTGCTACTGCGCAGATTGCCCTTCTTACGTTTTTGTCCATCCAACCCAGCTCCACTGTTTTCTTCTAGCCTTGCTCTGAGACAAAAGTGCTAGGAGCCCATCACAAAGCTGTACAGAACAAGCTTACCTACAAGGGGAAGGATCACACTTCCCTATTTCCTTCCTCTACTACTTCCTAAACATTTCCTGTTGTCCACTGCCGACAATGAGAACCTAGGTGGGTGGTAGCAGGTCTCTGGCAAGATCCCATACAACAGATTGTGTTTTCATGCTGCAACATGCACACATACATCAGTGTGCTATTCCCCTCCCTTCGTGCTCCCTAGAGCACCCTTTCCTGAAGCCAAGGGGGGGAAAAAGAGGCAGCACAGAGATTTGGTTGGAAAATCTCACATCAGATGCTAGCGAGTACCTGTGGCTTCATCCTGTCCAGTAATAGTTATTTCTGTGATGGCAAAACAGATGTACATGTGCAGTACAACTATAAAAGACTTAAAAGTCAGAGAATTGGAAAAATACAACTGAGAAAACATTTAAAAAGGTCATTTAAAGACCTTTTTAATGCCTCAGACATTTTCCAGTGACACTCATCTAAACTGGTAAAAGGCTGCCTAGGTAGCCTGTTCCATACCTGAGAAATGTTCACAGTGAGAACCATTCTCCCAATACCTCACAACAGATCTGTGGCAGAATGTGAAGCATGTTGCCTCTTGTTTTCAGTGGACTGGGACAGCCCAACTTACTATTCTCAGCCCTGCAGCAGCCCATATTTCACAATTTGGCCATTCTTCCTTTCTTGCAGGTGTAACCTAGTGAACTTCCCTGTCTTACAGCCCGTGCTCTGGATTTCAGCCCATCCTTGACAGCTTCCTCTGGACACTCTCCACAATGAGTCCCTTGCTAGCATGGAGCACATCAAAATCCCTGTTCCTAGGGTACATCCTTGGCGACACAGCACAGCCCCTAAGTCAGACAGCACTGCAACCTATCAATCTTTAAGTACTAAAAGCCTATTCGGTATATGCTGCTAGCACTATTATTAAATAACGGTAATACCTGTAATTTGGCAATAGCACCCACCAGCAGGACAGAGGAAGTTTACATTTGTGTTGCTTATGGAAAATGGTAAAATCCCTCCTTAAGTTGTGTTCTACAGGTCCTTATCTCCAGCAGTACCTTAAAGGACCCCATCAGAAGATCCTGAATGGTACAGATGCCACTACAAATACAACTTTGTTGATGGAAGCCTCAAAGCACTCATGTAAAGAACGTATGTGCTATTGCTTTTACTTCCCAAATAGACAGACTGGGGTGCAGAGAAGTGACTACTCATGGTAACCAACAAGTCAGGAGCAAAGCAGGAATAGAACTGAGGAGTCCTGAGGACTTGCAAACCAGCCACTTCAGTTGAAATTTCAGTCTGAATTATCTTCAGATCAGATATCTGATGTCTCAGCTATTTAACCTAGATAGTGTGAGATGACTTCTATTCATCTGGAACTGAGTAAGACTGTTTCCCCACTTCTCCAAGTAAGCAAGGTCCAGAGTGATGATAAATAATACATCGCTCAGCAGTCATTTTGCCCCACTGCAAACTGTAGCTCTTTTTGAAGCTGATTTATGCAACAAGTTAAAGTAAGCAAGCTATAGTTTAACATAGGAAATGAAGGTGACAAATGCATCTAAAGAGAAATTTAAACAAGCAGAATTTATTTACACAGGTTGCCTTTATCCAGAATTACTGTTCTTCTTCAAAATTATTTTAGATGTTTAATAGGCAGGACAGATTGGCAGCCTGTTCAAATGTATATGATATCCAGAGTGAGGAAGAAAATGTACTGAAAACACGTGCTACTGGAGAGGAATTTAAAACAGACTAATATAAAAATCAGACAGCAGGGAGGGAAAAAATGAGTTGGATCTTTTCTTTCTAGTCCAGCTTGCTCCTCAAGGACGCTAGTTAGAGCAAGAAATAGAATGTACTTGTACTAGCCATTCAATTTAGTTCCTTAGTATAAAAAAACGGCAGAGGTTCACCATCACCTACCTTGTGCCAGTTCAGGGAACAAAGCAGTACAAGGACACTAACCCAAATTCCAGCATGACTTTTCATGTGCCCTGGGGCAAGTTAATGCACTGAGCAAGGCAAGACCAAGTCCAGACTCTTTCGCTGGAAGTTACATTCCCTGTGAGCTACTTACTTAACCAGAGATCAAGAAGAAAATAGTCTGCACTCTACTTCTCAATTACTTTTAGAGCTTTTCTACCTTCTACAGCACCCCAGTGACATAGGGACAAAATAATAACTGTTCTGACTTGGCCTTATTCACTGCTGCTGCAGGAACTCCATGAAGAGGACTAACTCCATGGCATTCACACCATGCCAAGCCCCTGAACCAAACAGCACAATGGCTATACCTCTGGTACACCAGAGAGAGCAGGCAGAGATGCTCCAGGACAACAAGGCACGTGAAAGTAACAAAACAGTGCCTTTCCTGGTTTATTCCACTTTGATACTTTTCTCTTTGGATTTTAATTAAATGAGGTAATGAGAAGCAAAATAAATCACATACTGGGAAATAACAAGGCAGATTAATATCAAACATAAATACTTACAAATTGTAGTTCCGTTCACTTGATAGGTACAACTAATGCCATCAGTTTTGCCTCCAAGGGTTAAGCCACTTCCTCTAAGAACAACCTGAAATTCCTCTAGAGAGAAAACCAAAAACCCCAAATCACAAATTTAGTGCACTGCAGTAAGTTAGGCAAGAATTTCGATACAGCTTGCAATAAATGAAGCACAACACAGCAATGCTTAAAACTTACTCAGGTCTCTTTTCTTTAAGTGGCCCCTGGTACTGCGTTCATCAGTCAGGTCACTATAGGAAAAATTAAGATTTGTTCCCAGATCTTAATCATTGAGGGAGCCCTACTGAAATGGAGGTTAATTCTGACTGTCAACAGGATCTGGGGCTCAGCTGCATAGTAAGAAACAATCTTTCAGTGACAAATGAGAAATCTGGGTCTCATAACCAGAAGACTCCCCAGACCTGGCTCAGGCTGACTTCAAGTGCCAGATGAAGAAAACACTTCTTAGCGCTCTTTCTCTGGAGGCTGTGGAAAGGCCATGCTATTTGTGAGTTGTGCAGAGGAGGAGTGAAAACGGTTTGTTTATCAAGGCCACCAGTTTCATTGAGACAATCCATGTTGTTACAGAAACATTAAGATATGGAGGTTTTGCAACTCCCTGATTTGGATTAGTCTCAAACTATCTGTAGATTGTGAAACCCAAAAAGCAGACCAGCCCTTAAAATTTTGCGCAACTCTTCTACTTAATAAATGTATTTCCCCTCGCTGCACAAAAATGCAGCTAAATGCTTTACTGCTTAAACTCCACAGACTTAGGATCAGGCCACTAGAAATATTGTCATGTATTTATATGAACATATATGTTAACAGGATCCTCAAACTTAAAACCATGATAGTATGCAAGCGTCACAGAATACATTCCATAGCTTTGAATATGAGGGCATGACTAAGGATGGAGGGCCAGATAAATGCCTCTCAACTTAGAATCATAGCATCATAGAATAGTTAGGGCTGGAAGGACCCTAAGATCATCCAATTCCAATCCCCCTGCCATGGGCAGGGACACCTCACACTAAACCATGCCACCCAAGGCTTCATCCAACCTGGCCTTGAACACTGC
>JBCJKH010040597.1:0-15928 GCA_039877255.1 Loriculus beryllinus | reverse complement strand
GGGAGGGGGGTTTGGAGGGGGGTTCTTCCGATCCCACCAAGGAAACCCCCCCCCCCCCCCCCCCCAGCCAAACAGCATCCTGCTCCACCCCTGCAGCCACACTCTGATTTTGGCTGATGTGCAAAAGCTGCCCTGGTCCCTGCTTAGGTCCTCACCACCATCACAAGGCTGGGATGACGTCTGAGCCCATCAGGACTTGTTAAAGCTGGCGCAGCCCGTCCCCATCCCCTCTGGGCTCCTCTCTGCTGGTCTCAGAGGGGTTTGTAACCATGGGCACTGTGCACAGTGCTGGGTGAGGAGCTGGGCTGGGATGGCAGCCCTGGGAAGGGCAGAGCTGCCTGCACTGGCTCTGCAGGGGACCGCTCAGGGTCCCCATTGTCTCTCTGGGGACCGTGACCCCCGAGCTGCGGGGTGCGTGCCTGTCGGGTTGGGTTGTGCGCGTTGCCCGGGGAAGTGGTGCTTTTGGGAACACACTGTTCCCTGCCTCCCCTCGCTTGTCACAGTTTATTTTTGCTCTCCGGTAGAAATTGGATTTTCTCTGATTTCGTTCCTCTGCTGTCATATCAGGCGCTTGTGGCTTTCATGCCTCTCACCGCTCCCCGATGCTTTTCTGTTCTTGCTTCAAACAGCTCTTGGTGCGACAGCTGAGAGCTCGGTCATCTCCATGTCTTTAATTCCCCTGCACTCACTGCCAGGGCCAGCACAGATGCTCTCAGATCCCGCACCATTTCACCAGTGGCTTCGCTGGGGTCCAGGGAACATGACCTGCAACAGCAGCCAGGAGGAATGGGAATTGCTTTAATGTGGTGAAGACACAGTGCCAAGGTGACATGAGCCTGGTTGCCAAATGTAAAAGATATGTCTGCAAATAGGAAGGGGCTATCCAGTGTCCTGGTGGCCAGCAGAAAAGGCTTGAAATGCAGTAAGGGAGGTGAAAGGTAAGGAAAATCATTCTAGAAAGAAGAACTGGTCTGGGCCACCCAAGGTCAGTGAAGGGAGATTTTCAAGAGCGGATTAACAAAGATGGGCAAGGTTGTGCACAGGACAAGCAGAAGGTTTTGCACAGGGACAGGACATGCCAGTTTTGCACCCACAGACTACACAGACCCCTTGGAAGCAGATCCCAAACCCTGTGGGCTGCTGATGTGTTGAGACCCTACAGCAGCTCACAAGCCGATGGAAGTTCAGCTGAGCACAGACTGAACCTTGCTCTCTGCGCTCTGCCTGCCCTTTCCTTGCTCAAGGGTTTGTGGCATTACCTCTGGGCTTGAGTAGTAGTCACCCTCCTGCAGCCATAGCTTGGGCTATCCCCACCACATTCCATAGCCTGGTGACCATCAGTGGTGTTACAGTGGAGGACCCGGCCTGATCTTCTCAGCATGATACACAGGTCCACTAACCAGTCACACCAGCACCCAGCTACAGACTGACCTTGCAGACACAGCCCTCATACAAGGGACTGTCTTCCTCAGCAGCTGCTCACTCCAGCCTCCTCAATGCCACCACTGGGTTGGTTTTGCTTTCAGATGTCCCATGTGGATGGACTCAATGCACCCATCCCACTGTCTGGTGCCCCTCACCAATGTATTTCCAGGGAAAGACCAGTCCTGCTGGCCGTGCCTTGAACTTGGCAACTCCTCGGCATGGTAGCCTTCACACCCAGCATCCCCACTTAAGCTTTTCATCCTCCCACCCATTGCAAACCCCTGGAAAAAAAAGCAGGAATTCCTAAGTTCAATAAGATAAACTTGTGCCTTGATGAACTAAGGTGAACTGCTCTTTGAAAATGCCCTTTGGGCAGAAAGCAAGCATGAACAACCTCTCCTGATGTTATGGACTCAAGTCAGTCGTCCAAACGTAGCTGGCCAGATCCATTTGAGGTACTCACAGGACCTGGGAGGGTGCCCAAGACATCCCCATGGGCTGGCTGATATGGCAAAACATCCATGGGAGATCCATGGCTTTCTAGGCTGGCTGGTTGGACTTGAGGGCACCACGAATGGCACTAGGCACCTACTTGTGGACATCAGGGTCACAACCTGGGGTCATCAAATACCTACTTTTGGCCTGAAAACACTCTCTTGAGTTGTCCGGCTCCCAGTTCAGATGCAGGCACAATGTTTTGGGAAACTACAAGTGCCTTCATCTTCAGGAGCTCAAAACCAGACAGCAGAAAAAGCAGAATGACCCTTTGAGAAACAGGTCATAGAATCATAGAACGGTCCTCTTGAGACATCTCCAGGTAGGCCCTGCTAAGCCCATGCACCTCCAGCTCATCTTGGCCTTGCTCAGAGCTACACAGCCCACAGCCTCGGAGATGAGTGCATCTCTCATCCCACTTTTGCCAGGCATCGTGGTTTGTATTTTAACTCCGTGCTTTGCTCCTCTGGCTTCCTGGAAAACAACCTTCAGTTGTACTCTGTGATTCCTGCTGCATCCCTGAATAATCCCTATCTTCTTCATTTTTTCCCCAGTTTTTAAAAGGAAAAAAAAAACCCAATACTTACATACCCTCTTGGCAAACTCTGGCTCCCGGCCTCAGGCCGCAGCAGGACAAGTCAACAATAGATTTCACTTCCATGTTTCCCTGGATGCCCATGACTCACTTGCGATGCTTCTTGCCCTTTTACTGCTCAGAATACAAATGGCACAAGTGCCCCAGGTGCCGCAGGAGCCTGTGCCTGGTTTTTGGCTGGACTTACCCACCTTGTGCAAGAGGTATGGAGTAATTCTTTTCCCAGCCCAGCAACCCTTCCCTTTTCTCTCTCTTTCCCAGGGATTTTTAGTGCAAGCCTTGGCTGCCTGAGTGAGGATGAACCACTGCCAACCGCATGGACTGATGCCTAGTTTCAGGCGGGTTGGTAAAGAGATGAATCGGGGCTTTGCCCTTCATACTGTGCACAGTTAAATACCCGGTGTAGTACGATGCCAGCACCGGATGGCACGAACCACAGTGGCCAGGACCTGCTGCGTTCCCAGCAGAGGCTCTCACGTAGCCAGGGTGGGAGAAGGGACGTGATCTGGGTCACAGCATCCCATGGAGGAGCCATCTGGATTACAGGAAAGGGTTGGATCTGCAGCCATGGTCCTGGGACACAGCCTCCAAAGCTGGATGCAAGGCTGTGGGTGGCCTGGTGCAGACAGAGACCGTAATGGGACAGCCCACATCTGGAAGGAAGAAAACTGGGATTTCATTAGAGCAGCTCCATCCTTTCATCCTCCCTAACAGCTGTGGGGACACAGTGGTCGCAAAGGCCAAACTATGGCCAAAGACTGGCTGAGCCTAGAAGAGGTGATGCGTATTAGCTCCAGGGCTGGAGCTGCTGATGTGCAGAGGATACCTCCTGTGACACTGGTTTCTCCCATGCTTCCCCGTAAGTTCTTGCTCCCAGCAGTTGCCCTCACCACGTGTGGCTCCAGAGAACAAGAGATCCTGCACCATCTGACAGCTTGGGCATACTCAGCTCTCACAAAAGAGTCCTTTTAGGAAAGCCCAAAAGGCTCCCTAAGCAATGATCCCAGGGCAGTGTCTGGGATACAGCTCTGAGGAATGGGTGATTTCAGCTCATCCCCTGGGTCTGCTGCCTCCCCACAGGAGTTCCTTGGGCAGATGTGGGGAGGGAGAAGAGGACCTTTGAAAGCACTACCTGGGCTTTCCTCCTTCACAAGGGCTCTCCGGGCCCCTTGTACTCCCTTTCCTCACAGGATTTCCCTCTTCCCTGCAGTACATCCACCACTCAGGTGTTCCCATAAGCAGGTTTCACCTCTCCATCACCCGGACAAATGCCAGCCCTGGCAGCACCCATTCCATGTGCTTTCCTCCAGAAGGCTCCTTACAAAAGTCATCCAGGACCTGACACAGCATGTCAGGGTGATGAGCTTGCCTGAGACAACTCTGGGAAAGGAGCTGAAATCCCAGGCTGTTGCACCAACAAACAAAACAATTTGATGGGATTAAACCTCTCAGCTCCACAAGCAGCGTGATGCACTTCACCGATGGATTTTAGGGGAAGAGGATGCAGCCTCCTCCTCTGCACTCCCCTGGTGATGGTGGAGCAGGGTGGGCTTTGCTCTCATAACTGCTCTCCCTTGTACATCCTGGAAGGTCAAAGAGATTCTGCTGGTGGGATCTCTGCTTCCCCAGAGATAACCAATGTGGTCTTGTATGTAAAAAGTAACCAGCATCACCCCATTGCTATGGCACTGCCCCATATTGCAACCCTCCTTTGATTCTTTTCTAGCCTGTACCCTCATTGCTGTCTCTTATAAAGGAGCAGTAGAGTGACCAGGGTGCTGTTCTTCCCTCATGCTGTGGCCAGGGAAGAGCTAGAGGAGATCTCGCTTGGCTCATAGGTGGTAAGAGTTTGTAAGGTCTCAGAGTAACAACAAAGCACTCCTTACATCTTTCCAGCCACCAGTGGCCAGCAAACGCCAGCCCGGAATGCAGGAGGTATCCCATATGCCATTCACTGCTTATATCCTTCTCATCCTCAACCCAGCCCTTTCCCAAAGCTCAGAGATCATTCCTTGGCGGAGCCGGCTCCCAGCAGGTGCTGAAAGCCTGTGCACTGTGCGCTTGGCAGAGGAACGGAGGTTGGCAGCAGCTCGCAGCTCTGCTCGACCGCAGCCAGCCTGTTGTTATTGCAGCTTGCTGCGCTTTACGTAAGCCTGGCACGGTCCTGGAGAAATCTTCCTGGCATGGGGAGGCAGTGGGGAACGAGAAGAGCTTGCATGCATGAGGGCAGACCCCCAAATACCCCAAGGTCGCTGAATCCCACCCATTTTGGGGTAGTGCTGCTCGGTTAGAGGTCCTGGATGCTGCTCTGGATGCATATGCAGCCCTTGGGTGACGTTGCAAGCACAGGGCAGAGGGGGCACAGCGACTACCCCCACCTCAAGCAGGCACAAAGGGTGGCAACCCCTTGGAGCTGAGCTCCGTAGATACGCCTGCAGCAGGGTATAACCACAGCCAAACCACAGCAATGCCTCCAGCTCTCCTGCCCTTGGAAGTGAGAAGCTCCATCCCACCAAGCACAGGGCACCCCAGAGCTCATCTCAATCTCCCCTCTGTCAGGTTAAAGCCATTCCCCCTTGTCCTGTCCCTACAGGCCTTTGTCAAAAGCCCCTCTCCAGTTTCTTGTCAGCCCCTTTAGGCACTGGAAGCTGCTCTAAGGTCTCCCCGGAGCCTTCTCTTCTCCAGGCTGAACAAGCCCAGCTCTCTCAGCCTGTATCCATAGCAGAGCTGCTCCAGACCTCACAGCATCTTTGTGGCTTCCTTTGGACTCGCTCCAGCAGCTCCATGTCCTTCTCATATTGGGGCCCCAAAGGTGGATGCAGCACGGTGGGGGGGTTCTCACAAGAGCAGAAACTTCATGAGCAGAATTGATGCCATTCTGGCTATGCTGTGGTGAGCTGCATGGGGGGAGTCTGGACCCTGTGCCCATGTTGGCTGCATGGGCAGGGACCATGGTACAGGGACATGGTGTGTGCACTGTCATGGGCAGCCTCATGCTGAGCACCAGCTTCTCCTAAAGTCCCAGCGATGCGAAACAAGAAGCGTCCCTGAGGGACACTGTTCTGCAAGAGGCACCCAATCTGTGCCAGTCAATCCTCCTCTGTCCTTTTCTGGTTGTGCACGTGGCACAGCGAGAAACCAGGCTTGGGCTTTCACACTGAGGAATCCAGATATAGTGTTTTGGTGCCCAAAACCGCACTGTGGTTTGGGCTGGGAAGCTTCAACAATGCCTCAAATGCGAAAACAAGCCACCCCTACACCGGGGTTATCAGCTGCTTGCAAGGCTCTCAGTCGGCATGTTTCTGAGTGCAGGGTTGTTGCCTTTGTCACTTAAAATTAGAACAAATGCTGGGGTTTTGTTGTTTTGACTGCATCGCTCTATATTTACATTGCTTTGGGTTTATTAGCATTCTTGGTTCTGTCTTTTTGTGACAGCGAAAGTATGTGCTTCAAATGAATCACAACATGCTTTTGGGAAAGTTTTCTGGTGGCTTCCAGTTTTCTGTTGGTTTGATCTTGTGTCTCAGCCCCTCAGAGTGCGTGCTCTTAAAAAAGCACTCACGAAAGTGAATTCCTCTGCTCGCCGGCCCTGCCAGAGCACGGGACGTGAAAACGCTTCAGATCAGCCCTGACAAGTCCTCCCTCCCACTGTTTTAAGCTGAATAACTCAAGTTTGCTTGTTCTACTTAAATAATGACAGTCTTGCCGTTTCTGTAGCCAGCTAAATACTTTATATCTATTTGAAGTCCAGCAACTTGTCTCCCTCCATCATCTAGAGAGAGATATCAGCAGCTCAGAGGGTGGTTCATCTCACCCCGCTCTAAACACTGTGCAGAGGATGTGCTGAATCACTGAGCTCCTTCTGATGGACGTGGCTTTGGGAGCTTTCCAAAAGGGCACTAACCTCCTGGAGAAGGGAAGATCTAAGTAGCTGCAAGTAGGGTCTGCTTCCCCCAGCATAGCTGGATCCAGAGGACAGCATCTGTCGGAGCCTCCTTGCTCCTGCAGGACCTAGGCTGGGAAGGTCCACTATGCCTGGAAGGTTGGGTTCAGCAGAACAACTCCATGATTTATCAGCAGGGCTCATAAAGCACATGCAAGCTTGTGCCAGGAAAAAGGTTTTGGATGTCAAACTATTAAAAGACGTTTATTACATCTTTGTGCTCCTCCCCAGTGTGGTCACCTCAGCCCAGGGTGGGATCAAGCAGCCTTGACAAGACCCTTTTCACATAAATGTATTGTTGCAGAAGCCACATCAGCACTGCTGGGGTCTATGGGGTGGATTTGCCCCATAACACCCTGCAAGCAGAGCTCTGCATTGCATCCAGGCCAGCTCTGCTCTCTCTTCCCTGGGAAACAGCCTGAGGAGGGCTCAAATCCCACATGCTTTGGCACAGGACCTACTCAGGAGTGATGAGGACTGGCAGCATCCTGCAAAGAAATTCCTAGCAGGGACCCAGGGCTCCCTTTGGGGAGATTTGCTGCATGTGACCATGGAGGATTTGACATCTTTTCTGACAGACCTGCTGCTTGTTCCCATCCCTCTGCCCCCTGAGGTTTCACCCATGCTAGACGAGGTCAACCCTTCCCTGGTGACAGTCTCCAGCTTAGCAAAGATCCCAAGGCACAGACTGTTTGCATGGCAAGGAGTTGCAAGCATTTAACTCGCCTTCCTGGCTCCTGTCACACCACTGGGAACCATGAGACCCTGAGAAGGACCTAAGCAAAGCCCTGGGTCTGAAGAATATCTGGGCTGAACCCACTTCCCCAATATTTCCACCACAATGTGATGGATATTTAGGTGTGTGCTTTGGGGCATCCATAAACTCCTGATGCTGGAAGTGTTCAGACAGGTGGAGGGCTGTTCTGCTCCTGTCCTAATCTGGAGCTGACCCTGCTCTGCAAGAACAGAGACAAAACCCTGGTCCAGATGGATTCTTGATCCCACCCAGCACTGCTCTCAGGAAGCTCTTCCTTTCCTTTTACTTCTCTGTGTCCATCATTAGGCTTCAGGGTTAGCAAGTTCTGAGTTCAGCTGAGGAAGCTGCAAGCACCAGTCCCAGTCTCTTCTCAGCAGCTGGGGGTGGCTGGTTTGGAGGAGCATCACACCTGGTACTTTGGGGTCTGTTACCAAAACCTTGCTGCTCGATTTGTTTTGATCCGTGTGTTATTCCCAGCACTCAGAAAGGAGAAATCCAGGCCCCAAATTACCCAGACTGATGCTTCCCTCCATGGGTGCCGAGATCCGCTGGCCACAGCCCAAGGGCTGGCAGTCTCTGCCGGCCTCCAGCCCTCCAGGCAGAGAGCTCTGAGCTCCCCAAAACCACCATGGGCTCAGTGCTGGGGCACTGCTGCTCGCCAGGCCTTGGGGCAAAGCTGGGCTGAATGGGAAAAGCGAAATACATCCCTAGAAATGAGACAAAACCCCAAGCCTGCTCCTCTTGCTGAGCCCGGGATCAGACCTCCGTGTTCCTGATGGGTGAATAACTTACAGCAAGATGATGTATTTATAGCATCTAGCTCATGAGTTTTTAATTAAAATTCCATTTTCTTTTGCTCCAGATGGCACGAACAAGCATTTTGGTGTTTTTGTTGGGTTTTTAAGGGATCACGCGGCTCTTGGCGGGCTGGGTTTGTTTTGGGGGTGTGGGGAGGGTGTTTTGGGGAGGGGTTCCTCGTATCCTGCACAGCACATTGGCTGCTTTTATGGATTTGCTGGGATGAAGGTGGCTCGCTCCCCCCTCACCTCTGCAGACAAGTGTCAGGTCCTCAGGGATCACATCCATGCAGCCACCGTGGCAGGAAGAGCAGCTCTCAGAGCAGGAACGGCTTCACGTCAGGAAAAATCAGATCAGGAAACCAAACAATTTACCGGAGCTAAATCGAGCTGGCTGCAAAGGCTGATGATGCATTAGGGAGCAGCAATGCCAATGAGGCCGGGATGGATGCGTGCTGCCGGCACGTGCTGCTGCCCCGCGGCACAGGGCACCCCACCATCCCCACCGTGATGCCCACCTGGGATGCAGGCAGAGATTTGCATGGCCACTTTCCATCCTAATGCTGCCCTGGAGAACAGTGGGGACATACCCTGCACCCACCAGTGCCTGTAGCACCCGGTCATACAATCACAGAATGGTCTGGGCTGGAGGGAACCTTAAGGCTCATCCAGTTCCAACCCCCCTGCCGTGGGCAGGGACACAATGATCTCTGAAGCAGCCTCCTGGGGTCTATCAAGCCCCTTTCCCATACCTGGGAATGTCCCAGAGGGACTTTCTCCGGAAAACACCTGCCAAAATAATGAGCTGGTGGAGGAAAAGTTCCCACTTCCTGGAGCTGATGCCGCCCCACCAAGTCCAGCAGCACAGGGATGTGGTGAGAGGAGAAGACCCAGTTCAGGTCCTTACTTTGGGTGTCCTGCTTGCAGGAGCCCTTTCCTGTAGCACCCACCAGACCTGGGCTGGTTTAGGTCAGTAGTGAGCAGGGCAGGTCATGCTGAGCATGCAGGGGGGCAATACCCCAGAGCTGTGAACCCCAGAGCCAAGCCCTGTCTTGGCTCCTGCTCTCTGAGGCCCTATCAGATGCAGAGAGCTCAGCATCACTGGTATGGGAGAAGGCAGGTCCAAACCAGGTTAGGAAGCACTCAGAGGACTTAGCATCTAGTTCCTGATGTCCTACTCCTTTCTGCATGAAATGAGATGTATCACGGAAACTTTCCGGCTCAGTGGCCCTATAAAGATATCTAAGCTCTGTGTATTCTTTTTTAGCAAACACACATGGTCATACAACGTGGAGTATGGTGCTGCCACAACTCCTGGGACCTTCCTGTGAAGCTCAGCAGCAGGAATGGGCAAAGATCCAGCAGAAGCTCTACAAACAATGGAGTGAGGCTGTACAGCCTGTACCTCTCTTTGGGAATAAAGCAGCATGCACTGTGTGATGTGTAGGAGTCTGAATCCAACGTCCTCTGCAGGATGTTCCATGGTTATGTCAGTGGACACAGCACCCAAGAAAGAAAGCAAAGGAAAGCCAGATCCAAAGTCTGTGTTAGGTATGGGCATGCAGGAGGGGTGGACCAGGGCAGACTGCAGGATCCATCAATCTCACTACTCAGAGAGCAGGATCAGTTTGTCACAAGGGCCTGGATCCACCAGTCCAGTCATGCTGTCATTTCATGAGTTCATATCAGTGCTGCTGATGGGAGATATACAAAGGACCATCTCCCCTCTGCCCTGGGGTTTCAGAGGACCTTTGGTTATTGCTCTGCCTGGAAAAACCTTCCCATCCCAAGCCATCCCATCCCAACACTTCTCAACACATCCCACCCCATTCCATCCCATCCCAAAGGCCATTGCTCTCTCAGCCTGCCCAGCCTGTGGTTCACAGAGGGAGGCAGCTCATGGGAGGTTCTCTGGACCTCCAGCTGCAGGAAAGGCAGGGAGGCATCCAGGCTGCCCAGGATGAACTGTCCCATCAGTGCCAGTCCCACAAAGGAGACCCAGAGGTGCAAGGGCTGCCAGTGCCCATGGTCCCTTCTCTGAGCTGCTGTGGGAAAACAAGGGGGACCTGCAGGAATGGGATGTCCTGGGAGATCCAGGCCGAGCAGCCAGCACCGCAATGTCTTTTCCACTGACCACTCCTCAAAACCAGCCTCTTTCCCTGAGTCTCACGTGCTGACCTCTCGTCCCAACCCCATTGCCCATCTCCTAGGATGGAATGGGAGCTGGTCCAGAGGTGTTGCTCTGCTTTCCTCCTGAGACATGAGATCAGGGAACCTGAGCACATTCCCCTCCCAGCTCCCAAAACCATCGCTCAGATCAGTGGTGTAAAGCAAATGTCCTGACCAAGGATGGTGGCAGGGATGGCTGGACCAGGGCACAGATCCTGGCTGCAAGCAAGGACAGTGGAGCCTGCAGGAGTGTTGGCAGCCCGCTTCTTCCCGCAGGACTCAGCGTCTGGCAGTCAGGGCAGAAATGCATTAGGATCCTGTGAAGACAAAATAAAGAGTCCTTTGGGAGTGACTCGGCAGTGAAGCCGGAAGAGACACAGCACAGTTTGCTTTTTAGGAGGTCTTTTTAGTTTCTTTTTTTTTCTCTTTCATTTTATTTTTGGCAGCTGCAATGGCAGCAGGGAGGGAGTAAATGGGCTCGCTCGAGCCCGGATGCATTTGTGGCTTTCAAGAGGCAGAAGTGGCCGGAGCTTGAGAGTCTCTGTGCTGCAGAGGGCATGAGTCACAGCCAGGCAGTGGCGCTGGGGAGGGGAGAGAGAGGCAGGGGTGGAGGAGCAGGGTGCAGGGATGGAAGAACAGGGATGGAGTAGCAGACATGCTGGGATGGAGGAGCAGGATGCAAGGATACAGCAGCATGGATGCAGAGTTGGAGTGATAGAACACCGGGATGGGGTGGCAAAACTGGAGGAGCTGGTTGTTGGGGTGGAGGAACAGGGTGCTGGGATGGAGCAGTGGAGTGCGGGGATGGAGGAACAGGGAGATTGAATGGAGAAGCAAGGTTGGAGGAGCTGGGTGGTAGGATGGAGGAGTAGGATGCTGGGATGGAAGAGCAGGGATAGAGTAGAAGACATGCTGGGATAGAGGTACAGGGTGGAGAAACAGGATGCAAGGATAAAGCAACATGAATGCAGTGTTTGAGGGGCAGGACACTAAGGTGGAGTAGCGGGGTTCAATGGAGGAGCAGGGTGCTGGGGTGGAGAAGCAGGGAGTACAGATGGAGGAGCGGCTGCCAGGGTAACCCAAAGGCCCACCACATTAACCCTCATCTTCTGATGCCAGAAATGAAGATACCTGCTCACACGCCGCTTGTCCTCACTCCAGGCAGAGTCAGGCAGAGTCCGTTTCTGTTTCCCTTCCTCATCCCCCTTTTAATACCACCCTGTTCCTCTCAGTGATATCTGGAGTGGCCGGGGTGGGGGGCAAGTAGCATCCACTGACCTGGGGAAGCAAACAGCACATTTCCCTGCTCAGGGCTTGCTCTCCTTTTCCATTTTCCCTGGAAGCAGAAAGCTCAGTCCCTTTCAAGAGCCAGTCCTCACCCACCCAAGACCTCTCATCCCATGTCTGGCAGCAGGAAGGTGCTTCAACTCCCTACCTGCACTTGGCAGCAGGCTTGAACCCCTCTGCCCACCAGCAGGACACTGGGGTGGGCTGCAGTTTGCCCTGCCTGTGCCTCCTGGGTGAACCCCAGAGCAGCCCTGGGTGACAGAGAGACACAGCATCTTTTGCCAGTGAGCTGAGGTCCACTGTCTTTGGCTGAATAAGGCCCTCGAGCTCAGCACTGCTGCTTTCCCACCACTAAGGAGGTCCCAGGAGAGAAAGAAGCTGCTAGCAGCTCAGAGCCATGACCAGGGATGCTCCTGGGGCTTGTCTGAGGGGCTCAGCAGGGAGCAGGAAGTGTTTTAGGGAGTAAAGAGACGGCTGTTCCCCAGAAGGAGAGGTCTCTTCTGCCTTTTTCTTGGCTCCAGGGGCTGCGGTGGTGGGCGATGCAGCAGCTGCCTCCAACAGCTTGTGTTGCATTCTGTTTGCTCACGCCTTGCAGCTCCGGCTGGTGAAGAGCACAGCTTGTGTGAGGAAGCAACAGCACCCTGCCAGACACAGCACCCTATGAGCCACAGCACCTCACCAGCTACAGCACCCTGTGAGCTGCAGCACCCCATAAGCTGCAGCATCGCTGAAGCCACAGCATCCCTGAGCCACAGCACTGGTGAGCAGACACAGAGCCCCTGTAAATTATCGCTCCATCTCTGATTTCCTGAACCAAAGAGCAGTCGGAGGGTGATGTGGTCCTCTTGGCACCATCTTCACTCTCCCATAGGCTGGCAGCGGGGTGCAGCAGACACCCAGAGCCTGCGAGAGGCTTTCCCCATGCCCAGAGTGACAGCGACACCAGCACATCCCCACCAGCAGCCCTCACCACGCTGCAGAAACCTTCCCCAACCTGCAAGCCAACTTTCTCCGAAGTAATTTTGCTGTTTTTCTGGATGAGGAGCCTCCCTGCCTTTGGCACAACCTGCTGAGTAAGTGCATGGATGCGTGGAGGAACCACAGATCTGAGGAGCGCGCTGCTGGGGGCAAAGGAATCACATCCTTGCCTCCTGTGTGATCAGGATTTCAGCTCTTTTCACACTTCACCTCCTGGGAAATTGCTGCTTTTCCCTCTTTTTTTGCTTTCACTGGGTGCAAACCAGACACAAGTCATCTTCTGGCTGAGCTCAGCATGCTTCTGCCCTATGGGCAAGCGTGCCCTGGCCAGGCTGGCTCCCCGCCCTGCTCTCCTGCCCCTCTGCCCTTTCTCACTTCCACAACTTGGAAACCGAACAGAAACGTTCCCCAAGGGGGAGAAGAACAGGGCTGGGAGCCCAGGAGGGCAACTGTCGCCTCCTGGCACTGGGGAAGGTCCCCTGGGAAGCTGCCACTGAGAGTTAGTGTGACCATGGAGCGTCCTCGCACCCCGTGCCCTGCATCAGAGCTGTGCCACGCAGTAATTCCCATCCAGCCTTCCCGGCACTGTCACCATTGAGGCAGGATTTGTGTCCCAGCCTCCTGCATGTGGGCAGAGCGGGGGGCAGGACCCTGGGGTCCTTGCGGTGGTGTGGGGGACTGGAGAGACCCGGGCATCCTGTTGCAGTGACACATGTCCCCGCATGCCGGCAGCTCACTTGAGGTGCCAGCACATGTGCAAACAACAATTGTTCCTCGTTTCAGGTGTCAGCAGCTGGTGAAATGTGTCCCGGGGCCACATGAGCAGGCCGGGTTCATTCCCTTTTCCAGGATCTGATCCTGCTTCCACCCAGGACTGTCGTGTTTACAGCGTTTGTCCTGGGGATCTCCTGTGTTTTGCATGGTGGATGCAAGGGATGGAGCAGAGGATGGGGACACAGAAGCTGACATCAGTGCTGGGGCACCCCAGGGTGCCAGAGGCACCCCTGGCCACAGGGACAGCCCCAGTGCTGCTGGGTTGTGTAGTTCAACCTCCATCCCCTGCAACAAAGCATGTAAGGATCTACATGAACACTCATGAGCATCTGTGCAGACGGAGAGTCTGCAGGGCTGTTGTGCAACATGGGAGTGTGGGAATATGTATGGAGGGGCACGTGCATGTGTGTTATGTGTGTGTTTGTACGTGTGACTGTGTGTATATGTGTACCTAGATGTGTGTGAGTGTACAAGTACAGGCAAGGGAGTGTGTATGCACATGGAAGCGTGTGTATATGTGCATATGCGTGTAAGTGTGCGTGCAAGTGCAGCTGATGGGTTTCACATGGGGGTGTGCATGAGTGTGAACAGGTGTACATATGCACCTCCATGTGCATATGCATCTGAGTATGTGTGCACATAAGTGTGTGCAAGTATAGGTGAAGGGGTGCACATAGGTGTGTCTGTGTGTGCGTGAGTGTACATGTCCATATGCATGGAGGGGTGTGTGTGTGCATGAATGTGAACATGTGTATGTGTGCACCTCTGTGTGCACACGCATAAGAGTAAAGTCCATGAACGTGTGTGCAAGTGCGGCTGAGGGAGTGCACATGGGTGTGCCTGTGTGTGCATGAATATGTGTGTGTGTATTGTGTGTATGTGTGTGTGTGAGTGAGTATACACAGGAGTGTCTGTGTTCATGCGCGTGTGTGCCTCTCTGTGCATACACATGTACAAACATGTACACGTGAGTGTACAGGGGTGCCTGAGTGTCAGTGGGTGCACACCCTGCATAGAGCATGTTGGTACCACTGGGCACTGGTACCGGTACTGGTGCGGGTACAAGTGCCAGTACCAGTGCCAGTGTGCGGGTGAGGCACAGGTGTCGGTACCGGTGCTGGTGCAGGTGCTGGGCTGTGTCACTGTCTGTGCAGGTGTCACTGCCAGTACCTGTGCAAGCGTAAGCAGGTACGAGTGCCAGTGCCAGCGCCAGTACAGGTGCAGGTGCTGTGGGGTGTGGTTGTCAGTGTCGGTGTCAGTACCGGTGCCGGTGAAGATGCGGGTGCCAGTGTCTGTGTGTGTGTTGCTGCTGATACCGGTGCAGGTGCCGGTACCGGTGCTGGGCAGGTGCTGGCATTGGTGCAGCTGCAGAGTGTATCAGTACCGGTGCCGATACCAGTACCTGTGCGGGTGCGCGGAGCTGCCGGTCCCGGTGCCGATGAAGGGCGCTGCGGGTGCGGATGCGGGGCGGTCCCGGTGCGGGTCCCGGTGCGGGTGGGGTGCGGGGCGGTGGTGCTGAAGGACAGCTCCGCCCCCCCCTCCGCCCCTCCCGCCCCTCTCTCCTCCGCCGCGCCGCGCCGGGCCGGGCCGGGCCGGTCCCTCCGCCGCTGCCGCCGCCGCCGCCGCCGCCGCCATGCCCCAGCCGGCCCCGCCGCCCGCCGCCGCCGCCGCCGCCGCAGCATGAAGCGGCAGAACGTGCGGACGCTGGCGCTCATCGTGTGCACCTTCACGTACCTGCTGGTGGGCGCCGCCGTCTTCGACGCTCTGGAGTCGGAAGAGGAGACGGCGGAGCGGCGGCGGCTGGAGGCCAAGAGCCAGGAGCTCAAGAGCAAGTACAACCTGAGCGCAGAGAGCTACCGCGAACTCGAGTGGGTCGTCCTCAAGCTCAAGCCGCACAAGGCCGGCGTCCAGTGGAAATTCGCCGGCTCCTTCTACTTCGCCATCACCGTCATCACCACTATAGGTACCGTCTTCCCGGTGTTCCTGCCAGTCCCGGATACTCGCCTCCGCCTCCCGGCTGCGGGACGCCGGCTCTAATCACCCCACCACCACCACTCTTTCCCCGGTGCAAACCTTCCCCGACCCCCCGGCCGTCTCCGTGATATCGGGGTGACCCAACCGCTCGGCTCCTCCACTATAGGGAACCCCCCCAGCCCCTTTCCGTGGTATCAGGGTGACCAGACTGCGTGGTTCCTCCGCTACCTGGACCTCCTCCCCGCCCGTCCCCATAGTATCACGGCGACCCGCCTGACCGCATACTCCGCTACCGGGACACACACTCCCCCGCCTGTCCCCGTAGTATCACGGCGACCCTCCCTCCAAGCCCCCGATATCCCTCGAAAAGCCCCGTCAGCACCCTCTCCAGAACGCCCATCCCCGCAGCGGCAGGCGCATCCACCTCTGCTACCACGAAATCCCTGCTCGACCTCCGCCCGTCCCCCCGGTACCGGGACGGCTCTCCCGAAGGGGAGACTCTCTACCACCGGAAAATTCCAGCCCAGATCCTCCCGAAATCTTCCTTTCCCGTAGCATCGGGGCTACCCGGTCTGCCCTTAGCTCCGCTGCCCTGGGAACCCCTCGCCCGGACCTCCGCCCATCCCCATGGTACCGGGGCGGCTCTCCCGAAGGGGGGACTCTCTACCACCGGAAAATTCCAGCCCAGATCCTCCCGAAATCTTCCTTTCCCGTAGCATCGGGGCTACCCGGTC
>JBCJKH010040596.1:33327-51439 GCA_039877255.1 Loriculus beryllinus | reverse complement strand
AAGAAATTCTTTACTGTGAGGGTGGTGAGGCACTGGAATGGGTTGTCCAAGGAAGCTGTGAGTGCTCCATCCCTGGCGGTTAGACAGAGCCTTGGGTGACATGGTTTAGTGTGAGGTGTCCCTGCCCATGGCAGGGGGTTTGAACTAGATGGTCTTAAGGTCTTTTCCAACCCCAACTGTTCTATGATACTATGATCCTTTTGTCTCAGCTTTCTTCTCATTTTCTGCACTATGAACTCCAAGGATTTCTGGTACGCTACTGCTTCTCCTTTAAACTGAGTATTTTCTGTATATCTGATTTTTCTTTGCTCTGACTGATATTGTAAACCATAATTAACCCAATGAGGTGGTAACAAATGGCATAATAATGGGGATATTGAGGGTCTGTTTCTTACGGTCTGCCTTTCAGAGTTTCAGTCAGTTAAGAGTCCTGTCACATCCGTAACACAGCTACACAGAAGTAGAAATGTTTCATAAAACCAAATTGGATTTTACATACAAATTTCCCAAATCATTTCAAAGGCTTATGGACAAACTATCTTGGACTTCATAGTATTGATTGTACAGATTAGAAACACTTATGTTTGAATGTATATGAAGAGTAACAGTTTGCTAGTTATAATGGACAACCCTGGGAAAGATTGTTGGAGACTACACAACACGATGAAGATGCATTTTAATGATAGTTGCTGAATATATAAAACCAGTGCTTTCCTCCATACTTTGCAGAGGCTATCAATATCTTTAAATGGGTTATATAGGATGGAAAGAGGTTAGACTACCCCACATCTAAGTCTTTGTTTCAGACCTTTTTCTTTTCTGTTTTGTGTTTCTTTAACATGCGAAGAGATGCTATTTTTTTATTCCAAAACTTCTTTAGAAATAAATATATACTAACAAAACCTGTGTATCTAGTATAGCAAAAATAGTTTGCATTTATTCTATCATTTATAATAAAAGGAAGACAGAGGAGAACCATTCTCCTGCATTTTACTTTTCTATTCAATGCTTCCATATTGGCCTATAAGGCACAAATCTGTATGCACAATACTGTTGCTGTAATTGCTTTTATTCATAGAAACTATTACATTGTGGAAAATTTACTGCTGTTTTCAGCTACTGCTCCGCACTGGCTTTTACATTAAATCAACCACAGCAGCAATAATGTTGCTACTTCCTCTTGACCTTTGTCTTTCACCTGCTTACTTTACCATCCAGTGTTATCAGCTGAGTTAAGACATTCTTTCCCACGTGTGCCCTATCGGTTCCTGCCTTATTTGTCACAAAGAACTTTGCATTGACATGCTTTTTTCATTACTGAGATAATCCATGCTATTTTGTTTTCTGTTGTCAGCCTCCACTAGCTAGTCTTTTATTTGTTGATTACTATTCCTGCAGTTTGTTCCCATGATCTATATCTTTTTTCTCCCAATAAGAGGGAATATAAGTAAGCATGTACATCTAGGAGTTCAAAACCAGCTAACTAAATCAACATGAATAAGTAACTTATTTTCTGAATGTAAGGCATCATGTTACCCTTAGCTCACCTAAGTTTAATTACCTAAAAATTAAACATTTATGTTAAAATATTTATTTATAATGTTTCTTTAGTCAGTGAAGAAGGATTGACTGCCCCCAGAGGAAAACTCTTCCCCTCATCGTTAAACCTTATGTGCAAGTTATGTGCAAGACTTCCTTTGCGCTTGGTGCTAGCTATTAACTCTGAGATCACATCTACTAAAGTAAACTGGATTCATCACAGATTTCCTTTCTGGATACTCTTAATTTATCCCACTTTTTATTATAATCCTTTAATAAGCATATCCTTCTTATTCTGACTTAAAAAAGCATTCTCTTATTCTGTGGTGGATACTGCTGCAAAAGTAAGAGACTGTTAAACTGCATCTTCCAAAAGTCAGACAAGATATTGATTGATGTAGAAAAGAACGTCAGTGCTATCCTGTGGAGTCCTTCTGGATGTGTCTAAAGAAGGGAAGTGACAATTTTGTTGGTGCTGGTTTGGTTTTTTTTTTTTTTCTTTTTTTTGTGAGGTTTTGGTATTGTTGCTTTTTAAAAATGGAGGTCTTACTCCAAATTGTGAGAAAGGTAACATATTCCATTTCTGCTTTCTGTGATTTTTTTTTTTTTCACCAAGCCAGTCTCAAGAGTTTCAGCTCCTAACAACAGCAATGCATTTATTAATATTTTCCTGATATGGATTAGTTAATGTAGAGACAGATTAGTTCCCAGCAATCCATTTGGATCATTTCAGTGAATACTTAATTTTACTCCATCTTTCTGAACCTTCTTCAAGGGTTGTATAAAATACATGGGGGGGTTCATGCTTATTTTTTTCTTTTTTGTTATATGCATATTGAAAGTCAGAATTTAATTAAATTGTGAATGCACAAAACAGTAAAGATATTAGCTCGTGATAGGAATCTAAAATTCCTCAGAAAGCTTTGTCAGCGTTTCAGTATGGTTTTCCATGTAAAATAAATGCATCAATTACTTAATTGCATTCAGTTACCCATTACTGTATTATTTTGTACATTACACATCCCATCTGCTTAGTGATCATCCCTAGGAAACATTTCTTGTCAGGTGTGCATGTGAAAGTTTGTAGGTAGTGTTTTAGAGGAAACACCCTTCCTAGATGACTCTGTGAGCAAATCTTCCCACTACCACTAAGTCTTTTCAGTGTGATGAGCCCTACCAGACATCAATTCAGAGCTTTTAGCAACTGTTATTTCAATACGTATTTACAGCCCCAGTCTGGGAAATGCTTAGAGACTGAAGGATGGTATCAGTGTCCTATTTTCTATCTTCCCACCTTTGACATGCCTTAACCAAATAGAGACCTACATTACCTAAGCTTCTGAGCAATTATACTTGTTACATGACCCTGAAAAGAGGTTGGGTTTGAAGTTTGTTTTTGGAGGGGTTTGGTTTGTTGTTTTTTTTAATTAGCTCAAAACATATGACTTCAAGGAAGTGAGTGAAGTCATAATTCCTTCACAACTCTGAGTTAACTAAAACACATTTTTGTGTTCTACGGTACTGTGCTTTCATCAGCTCTAGTCCAATTTAAAGAAAAGGAAATTGCTCATTACTTAAATTTTTAATACTGTAAGCATTTTTAAAATTTTGTGATCTTGTATAAGAACCTCAGAATAAGAAATACCATCCTGGAAAACTAAATATTCAGCAAGTCTTGCAAGTTGGATCATCCTGGAAACAGGTGAAAATAAGGTGTATAGAAAGACTATGTGGTCCTCTGCTAAGTCATGACTCCTCTGACAATCTATGTTTTGCTGGGTCAAATATGCATGAGGAGATATTTGAAAAGAGAATAACACATTAATAATAGATATATAATATGCCACTAAGTCAAGAAATATCAAATAAGGGGTTATACAAAGAATCATATATTTTTAACTACTTAAAACTCTGATGGCTAATTTAGCATATTAAGTCCACGTCTTTCATTTCATATAAACTTTGACAGCTGACTGACCACTACCATATATCTCCTTCATCATCAGTACATGCAGTTGGAAAAGTTAAAGGTAATCAATATGCAGGGTTTGGATTTTTTAAATATGGCATTGGTGAGAAGCTGTGCTTCCATATGAATTCCTTTTCTAACTTCTCTTTATGATGTAATAAAATAAGCTCATAGTCTGTTTCTGCACTTCCACTGGTCATCCGTTGATTTGATTTTCACCTCCCTCTATAGAAGTCTGCACAGCAAAAGGAAACAATCACTTAGACACTGGAAAACAGCTGCCATAAGAAAGCTGATTTTCATTTAATTTTGATAGGGGAGGGCTAGTCTGTGTGAGTAACCAAAACATTTTCCCACAGACAGCTAGCTAATAATGGAATGTCAGGCCTTAGGTGTGTTTGTGATAGACTGGGTGTTAGAGGAATTATATGAGCACAGCATCCCCTCCTTTCTATATCAGTCTTTTCATCCTGTGCTGGAGATTGATTGAAGAAGAAAATAAAAACAGCCCAATAAGGTTATAAAACCCGTGGAGCTGCAGATGTGGATGCAATATAAACTAAAATGTGAGTCTGTTAGGCTTCTACCACTGCAATAACCTATGTCTTCAAGAATTATCTAATCTCATATCTCACTAAATATCTCAAAAAAAAATCAATTAGCAATATTTAAATAAGTGGCCATGTCTCTCTGGTTTTGAACACATTAACAGAGTATTTGCCTTTGTACCATTTAAAGAGTTTTTAAACCATGGTTTAATTGTTTTATCATGCAGCTCACAAGCAGTATCATAATACTAGAAGCTGGAAAATAACATGCAGTATATTTCATTAGTTTTCTATTTGCAATTTTTTTGCCAATAGATTGAATACTCAGTTTGTTATTTTTAATTTCATGTTATTTTCTGCAGTGAATAATTTCTGTACTGTAAGCTGTTCATGACCAGTGAATGCTCACAACTTACAGTAGATGGAAATTCTCTCTAATTGGGTAGAAACATCAGTTAATATCTTTTCCTGAATGGATCATACCATTGCACCAGTTTTGTCATTTGGCAAACCAACCAAATCTAACTTTCAAAAGTCTTAACAGTATATAGAGAAAATGAAGGTGAAAAATGAATTTTAGAATTGCAAACAAAATAAAAAATATACATCCAAGACTTCAGAAGGAGAATGAACCATAAGACAAATAACTAAGTGAGAAATAAAAGAGTAGAAGCAAGTGAAGTTAATGCCTAGAGGCAAATTTTCAGTTACAGGATGTACTTGTCATTGAGATGTAGAAATGGCCTGACACAAACCCCATAAAGTTCAACCAAGTTTCATAAGTATGAAATCCTGAACCTGGGATGGAATGATCCTATGTACCAGCACTGTCTAGTACAGTACCAGCACTGTCTGGGGGCTGAGAAGCTGGTAGGGGTATCTAGGTAGGGGTGTCTAATTTCTGCCTTCAGCTACGTTAAGGGATGATTGTAGAAAAGATGAAGCCAGACTCTTCTCAGAATTGCATAGTGAAAGCCCAAGAAGCAATAAACGCAAATTGCAGCAATTGAAATTCCAATAAAACATAAGGAAAAAAAAAATCACTATGCAGGTAGTCAGTGCTGGAGCTGGTGGTTTTTCCACTTTGAGGTAATGACATCTGCTTGGACATGGCCCCGAACAGCCTGATCTAATTTCAGTTAGCCCTGGCTTGAGCAGTACCATGACCTTCTTACCAGCTAGAATTCTTTAGCAAATGAGTTCATTTTTGGAGTCCGAAATTCAGCTGGAGACTACCCATGCTGTTATTATGTCCTTGGCCAGGACTGTAATCCATATGTATGAGTACATGTGTGACTCCACTGTTACATGCAGTGCTAGAAAAAGAACTGAACTGTAAATGTCCACACCTTTCACTTCACCATTAGGGCATAAATTCAGAATTTCAAAATGCAATGACATCTTTGAGTAATAGTGTTGTATTTTTTACTAGAGATATACAATGTCAATGATACAACTAGTAAAATTCTGCAAAATATGACAAAAGAATCCAAAATCCAGCTGTGCAAAACTCCTCAGATTTGTAAGCAAAAATGTCCTATTGGGAATAAGACAGGCATAAACCAGTATTGTTTCATTCAACATGGATGATTGCAGTGATACAGCCTTGGCTAGCTTCCAGATATCCACCTCCCCTTTTCTTCACTTTCCACTCCTTCATAGGACAGGAGAGAAAACAGGAAAGGAAAGCTCTTGGGCCAAGATAAAGACAGTGATAAAGACTGGCTACCATCAGAGGCAGCTTGGGGAAAATAAACCTAATTTATTGCCATCCCCAAGTAGTGCAAGCAAATGGCAACTGGGAGGATTATGGTCAGTCCACAAGAGGTCCTCTCTGCCAATCCTTCCTCTTCAAATTCTGCCCCTGCTCCGCTGTGGATCTTTCCCATGGGTTTCAGTCCTTCAGAATAAACCTGCTCCAGCCTGGGCTCTTGACAGGCTGCATTTCCTTCACAAAATATGCTCCTGCTCCAGGGTGAGGTCCTCCATGACAGGGAAACTTCTGCTTCAGTGTGGTAACTCCAGGGAATTTGAAATTAGTCTGCTTTTATATGCTCATCTGTGTATATATATAAAAAGATAAACATTTATGTTCATATATATGTGTATCGTACACAAGATATAGAAAAGCAATTCTTACTCTAATTCATCTGATGACTCCAAGATTGCATCCATTTGCAGGACTTCATTTACTCTTGCTCTGCAAGGACAGTATGATTTAGCTGCCCCAAATTTTGTTCTAAAAATTTTGTTTTAAAACATTTGATTTTAAATAAATCACTTTTTATTGTTAATAATGGGAAATATTACAGAATTTCTTACATTGTCTTATGATAATGCACTGAATTGAAGAGTCTACTGTCAGGCCGAGATTTTGATTGTGCTTTAGAGTGCTTTAAATCTGACCAGTTGTGTGGAAGATGCCTTCTAACATCCCAGTTCTCAAAGACTGGACAAAGAACTTGTATGCCATCCAAGAGTCTTATTTAGATCTTTTCTAAGTTCTTCTCAATTTTTACTATCTCAGTTTCTGTCAATTTAAAAGTAGCTAGGATCTCTCTTGTCCAAAGGTTGTGAATGCGGCTAGTCTGCTCAAAATCTCCTGCTCTGTGAGGAGAACTGAGGAATGCCATACCATAAGTCTGGATTTAAGAACTCTGATCCAGAGTCATGAACAGTATCTCACAGGATATGAAACATAAAATCAGTATGATTTTACTCTTCTGGAGCTAATTTACTCAAAAATTTTTTTGTTTAATTTACTTTTCCACTGTTAAGGATGCAGCACTGGCCATCCACATTGCTTTTACTTTATTAAGGGCTTGCATTCCCTGACACATTTATGCCTGGCAAGAAAATATAAAAGAAGCATACATTTCATAAGGTCTTCTTTGGTTAGTTCTCCAGATATGTGGTCAAAGAACCTTGCCTTATGCAGATCAGATTTTTACTGCTCTGCTACTCTTCAGTGCTCAGCTATGGCACAGTACTAAACAACTAGTTTGCCAGCCTTTCCTATATAAAACAAATTACTTTTAAAGAATTTTTTCAAGCAGAATGATGAAAGATACGACTTTCCCTGTTGTCCTCATAACTGCATTTGTGAAGAATTAGCAAAAAACCTGTACAAGAAGTAAATCTGACACCGGTATTTTATATAAATTTTCAGTTAAAAATATCAGATTACAAGAAATAGTGCAAATCCAGTGACCAACGTTACATTTCTGTGGTTTTGCTTATTCTTTATCTGAGACAGAAGTCCTTCTGTTCTGAAGTAATTTCTTCACGTTTGCATATCTTGTGTATGCGCATGATTGTTCAGGAATGTCGTAAAAACTTATGTCAGTGACGTTTTATGGTGTAATTAATTTACAAGCATCTCCTATAAATATCTGTTCATGTGGATTATTACCCTTCGGTTTAGGTTGTGTCTTTTGTCGGTCCTTAATTCATAGAGATTTCAAGTTAAAAATGAAGCTGAAAAAAGCATCTGATAAGAAATATGTTTCTCTTAGTTACTATGAAGTTTTGTTTGCTTCCCTCACTGCAGGTTTTGTGTGTGTTTGTGTTGGATTGATTGCTTTCTCTTGGTTGTCAGTCCGGGAGTTAGAACGAGGTAAGCAGCCAACCTTTAATCTTTCTGGGAGTTCTTCAGTAGACGTTCAGACTTTGAAGTCAGTGGTGGTGTCATTGTGATTATTTTTCATATTTCATGCCATGTTTTAATGCAGGGGGAGGAGAGGTTGGGGATATTTGTTTTCCTCCTCTCGTCCCCTGGAAATCAATGTGAAAAAAATAGGCAAAAATATAAGCATCTGAAGCAAGTCTCTAAACCATAGAAAAGAATTTCCATGGTTTAGAATTTGGGTGAGACCCTGGAATGCAATCCAAGCTACAAAGCTTTGGTTATTCAGTTGCATTCATCAAGTACGGAAGGTAATATGACAGCCATTTATGGCGTTTGATTCAGAAAGACAATGATAATTCTCTGTGTTCTACATCTCTTGGAATCTTTAATTTTTTATATAAAAAACGACAATATTTTAAAGTTGCCTATTGATGTGAGAGAAATCCTACATTAGATAGTAAAGATATTTACTCTTAATATTTAGCCAATACTTAGAACATGATAGAATCAAGCTACTAAGACTCAAAGTAAACTATCTTTAAAAAATGTTATGATTTTCAAATGAACTGTAATGTTGGTTTAAAGATCTTGTGAGTATATATTAACTGTGTCCTGGTAAGGCCACATCTGGAGTATTGTGGCCAGTTCTGGGCTCCTCAGCATAGGAAAGATATGGAGTTACTGGAGAGAGTCCAGTGAAGGACTTGATCAGATTGTGGATTTCTCCATCCTTGGCCACCTGGCTGTAGGTGACCTTCCTTGAGCAGTGGGGTTGGATCAAATGACCTACAGAGCTTTCTTCCAACCTCAACCCTTCTGTGATCTAAATTTTTGTTTGGAAGGAAATATATTTAGGTCTGTGAAACCCTCACAGCTAATAGCAAAGTGATATTTTGAAATAGTGTGAAGCAAATTTTTTGGGCAATCATTAACCAAAAGTCCATACTATTTCATACTGAAGAACATGAAGACTAAACTACTGTAAACCATATTTAAAAATAAACAAACCATCTTTTGTCAGAGTACTGATGTTTATTCTTTCAATTGCTATTGATTTTCATTCTAGATTTTAAAATTTGTTTTCCCTACTGACTTTCTTCCCCTCTTACCAGAATACTATCATAAAATAAAATACAATGAGCTTAAAGGTAATGATGGTATGTTGTCTATTTAGAACATGAATAGACAATAATTTAATAATGTACAAATAATAATTATAAAAAATTAAAAACCATATTTGACTTATATAGAAAAAAAGAGCTTTGCTATTTAGAAACATTTGTTTAAACAGCTTTGCAATTGTTGAAAGGATAAATGGCCTTCAAAGAAGTTCTAAGTAGTCTGCTGTTACTAGTTGATAGCAAACTATTGTCACTAGGCTGTGCTTTCCATTAAAAACTGTTTATTACTGTATTTATTAGTTATATGTGTTTATCTTAAAAATTATGATAACTGCTTGATATTAATGCCTTCAAACACAATCTACAAATACCAATGGTACTGTAACTGGTATGCAAAAGGCACTTTTCTATCAATCAACCAACCACATTAATTCAGGTCTTATCGGAAAACTCCCTATGTGTTACACAGTGAGGAAATATTTTTAATGTATAATGAATTGCTTTATGTGCATCTCATATGTTGTAGCATATTAAAAATCAAGATTAAATTTACTGTAAGGACCAATTATCTAGTTTACTCATAAGTCCTCTGAGCACTTTATGCATGTAGTGGTAAAAAATATCAGGTCAAATATAGTTTAACTATTCTGACACTAGTGTTGTCAGTGTTGTCATCAAAACCAGCATGCACTTATATAAAAAGTGAGCAGCACTTAATAAAAAAAAGTGTGGAGTAGTCGTTCTTAGTATTTTTAATCCAAAACACAAACCCCTTTATAATTCACAAAGTATTATTCTTCTCATGTATCTTTGTCCTTTGTGTCAGACACAACTGGGCATAACATTGTCCCCTTTACTCGTTTACAGTGCTTCTGGAAAACAGGATTTGAAACAGAATTGAATGTAATGAGAGCTAAGGACAAATACTATTTATAAAAATATATTTACAGTTGTATCAATTGTAAACATTAAAAAACTTCTATCACTTTTGAAATCAGCACTAGGTAAAACATCTCTGGTTGCAAAGAAAACAGAAAGCTAAAACTTATTGTATTGTTGATCTGTGTAGAATAAAATCTAATATAATGTTTTAATTAATTTCTATGCAATTCAAAACATTGGATTTTATTTTAATTATCTAGCCAAAGCAGATGGGAGTACACATAGCTACCTGGGAACATTTAAAATACTCTCCGGGACATCATTCACTCCTGCTTTGCAAAACAGATCATCAGCTGATTTCAAAGTCCTTGCCTTTGATGTTGAACAACTGGTAAGAACCTGTTGGTCTGTGGTTAATTCAAAAGCATTTGTAGATACATTAATTTCCTAACATGACCTGCTGCTGATGGCTTTTTTCCCTCTCTAAAATGAGATATTTCAGGTCCTAAACCTTCAGAATTCACTGTATTCCTTATTTGTGAAAACTAGTGAAGCATCAAAGGGGAAGTTTGCTTCTGTAGCCTAGATTTGGGAAGGAAAAATTATTTAGCATTAAAACCACGAATGCAATGTGGAGTTGGGTGTATTTTTAATTCCTGTATTTGCTCAAGATTTCTCTTTTCCATATAGATACAAGAAGCTTTTCAAGCAAGTGATCTGAAATATGAATTTGAGAGATGTGAAATTTCCCAGTTCAAGTAGGTATAGTTTGCAAATAAACATCAAGGACCTCACTTTTGCTATTTAACTCAGGAATGTTTACCAATACCTTGTTTTTCAAGAGATATTTGGGAACATCCTGTATTATTTCTTTTATGTCTTATGTCTTCCAAGTGCTCCTGTGGGAAGTTTGGCACCACTGTGTTTCCTTGAGCAAACTTCCTTCACAGACTCCTGTATACCCGTGTCTTGACCAAACCAGAAAGGCTGCACCCTAAGACCAGCTCACAAAATTTCTGTATTTTAGAGAATTGACAAACTTCCCTCCCCTCCTCTCCCCTCAAGACTTATTAGTTGTGCTATGTCTTCAGGGTTGCTGGCCCTTGCGTATAATTCAGGTTAGAGGTCTGCTGGCATAACCTGAAATGAATGGAAATACACTCGTGTCCTTAACAGACCTGTATTCACTTAACTTATACTCCTTAGGGTGTTACCAAGTGAGGCTAGCATCTGACACAGGTAAAGCTATACCCTGTAAGTCCTAAGGAGTCCATAAAATAGGTATAGTAAGATCTGCTTTATTTATTTAATCTTGTCTGACCTTGTTTTTCATTATCCTATTATGCTTGTTGCCCTGCTGAAGATCAGCTGTCAAAAAAAAGACCAGTATATGCAGTGAAGTCTGTTCTTAATAAGGTTCTGATTCAGCAAAACATCTGTAATATTGTCTTCTATTATCAAACAGTTTCAAAACATGCTTCTGCAGTATCCATAACATTATAAAATCTAGGGGAATTGTGTGCTTTTGTGCTGTTTTGTGTTATAGGGTTTTTTTGTTGGGTCTTTTTTTTCTACAGAAAATCTGAAGATGGCCTTGAACGATTCAAGAAGTCAGAGACTCGGTAATGGCAAATGACAAAGTGGGCAAGAGATGATGATGCTATTAATTTAGGAAGTTATGTAGACAATGAATAGATATGGAAATACATCTTTAGATATTGGACAAGGCTTTCTAAAGCACACATGAAGCTTCAAGACATAATCTTTCCTCCGAAAACATCCTTTAGGATTAGAAAGAAAAAAAAAAGAAAAAAAAAGAAGTTATAGTCTCTGAGACTGTCAATTTAGGAAGAAAAATGGGAGAGATAGACAGTAAAGATGGACAGAAAGATGGACAAGAAAGTAGGTAGGAAACTAGCTAGAAGTTAAAGAGTATCTGTACTGAGTTTGCTTGTGCAAAGTTGCATAGATTGAGGAGCAGATCTCACACTGTCATTAGCAACTTAAGTTTTATTAAAGGAAGGTCTAATGACACAGTATGATAGGCAAACACAACACAGAACAAAAGATTAAGACTGTAGAACTGAAATACATCAAGAAATTAATTATATAATTAGTTGTGTTACAGGTGAGAGAAAAGAATCAAAGAAATATGCACTATTGTGACAGCAGATGATGCAATTCTGTGACACCAGCTGCTCTTGTGATATCAATGTTTTCTGCAAATTTATAAAATGGATAAATATTCAGAGGTGCTAGTTCATTTGAATGACTGTGCTTGTAAAACGCAAATGGGTATTAGCCAAACATGAAAACATGCGTGTTGAAAATATGAAGCACATTTGAATTAGAGCAATCTTTTGATTGGAGTAGTGTACAGTTTAGTTTCTGCACACAGAATAGCACTATTCCTATGAAAATTTGGTCATCAAAGATGAACACATCTCTGAGATACTTGCTTAGGACTCTATATGCAAGACATGGGTTTCTGGAATTTTCCCATCTGTTCAATCTGGATGCCTTGTTTAGGAGGAGGTAGATTATGCCAAAGAACAGCTTATTTTTTCCATCATCTACAATGGTAATCCTGATATCTGCACTGTAAACATCTGTATTGGATAAAATCAATTCCATCCAGTATCTTGACACAAATACTACAGAAATCGCAGAAAAATCCAGTGTCAGTCAATGTTGGATATGGCTTTGAATGCATCAGTAAAGATTTGTCTTCATTTCTTTTTTGAAATAATACTTGAAGTATTATTTTGTCTCAGAAGTTCTTTTTCTAGTTGACTATTAATTTAAAAAGTGTTTACCCCTTTGGGCAATCTTGTTGTTGCATCACCCTTGAAACTGCTGAGTCACAAGGATAGCAGTAAAAGTTTTGTTTACTCACATGGTCTAGAGATTATCAGAAACATAAAAAATTAAAGAGGAGAGTTTTTCCGTACATCGCAAACTGTGAACTATGGTCAGCAAAATGGCAGGATTAATCTCCTCTTATCAAAACCACTCCTGAGTCAGTTGCAACTGGGTAGTATACATGTTTAACAATTCAAAGTTTGTACCTATATTTACATGAATGGAGAAAAACTTTAGCAAGCATCACACTTTGACACTACCTTAGTCTAGCTACAAATATGAAACTTAATAATAGTATCTAGAAGGAATGGGAGAAAGCAAACAGAAAACACTCTGGATAGAATTCATGCGCCTTAGAAGTCAAATCACTGATTTAAAAACATCTGTGCTTTTAGCCATTACCGTTTCCCTATGAGAATCTATGCAGTTGTACAGCAGATCCTCACAGATGCAGAATCCACAGATGATGTTTGCTTTATAGAAGTGTTCACTTTGTGTTATAGTTTTGCATCATGAGTATATTACAGAATTTTCACGATACTTCAAGGTTTACTGTAAATATTTTAGGGCTTAAACTAGAAGACTTGTTGAATAACAAAGTTACTTCTTCAGTTTATTCAAAATTCATCTCTGTTGCAGCAGTTGATATAAATGTTGTTTTGTTTTTTTCCACAGTGAAAATAAGAGCAGATAAGGAAAAAAACCCTGTTGCTTCAAGGTTCAAACCTAGTGATAATCAGGAGGTGTTTCTTCATGTGTGATATTTGCCAGCCAAAACTTAAACATACTCTGACTTTGCAATTGGAACCTTTGTTGGAATGAAATATTATCTAGGTGAAAAGTCATATAGCAAATCCACTTCATTAGCTTACATAACTAATAACCTTCTCTTTTTTGTATTGCTAGTGTTGTTGTGATCTTCACCCTTTATTTTAGCCACATGGTAGCAGTTGAGAACATAAAAAATGAACTGGTTTTGCATATCAACTCAAATAAAACTAATCTTACCCAGACACTGAAAATTGATGTGAACAGCATACAAGTCACAGGTAAGACTGGTAACCATTTTTTTTCCTCTATATAAATTCTTAAGAACTGCAAGTTACAGGAATGAAAATTTACCCTCCCAACCAGCAAAGAGATTGTTACTTACGGCCATGAGTGCCCTCTTTCCCCATTAGAGAGCTTACAGTAACAGCTAAATGAACCATTTACAACTTTGTCAGCTGTAAAGTATGTCAGCATGGTGTATGTTCATTAAGGAGGGAGTAAAGATAAAGTAGTGATTTCCCAGGGAAAACCACTCGATTTCATCTCTTTAATGTAGTATAACATTTGTGATCTCATTATCACTCAAATTAAAGCAATTAAGCCTCAACAGTATTGTTTCATAAGTAAATTCAGTTTTGTTTCTCTAAAGAATAAGAAAAGGGTCTCAGCCTTACAGTGAGTGAAGACTCATTTACTGAAAAGATGTCAGTCAGAACATACCAAGTAGAGTGTGGCTTCCGTAGAAGCATGCCCAAGGAACTGACCTCAGATTGCTCTAAAGCATGTAAATGGAAGAAAAGGAATGTGGCTTTTAAGTAGTTTTAAATTTTGCAGATATACAAATATAGTGATTTTATGTAAGTACTAGAAAATATATCAAAGCCTGTGTAGAAGCCAAACAAGATCAATGGCATTCCTTGGTTTTATCCCAAAAAGCTGAGGATGAGGATAAAAAAATAACTTGAATCCTTTGAAGCAGAGGTTGATTAGCTGACATCTGAAGACATGTTGGCGATACTATTAAGTAGCAACTGATTGCTTTATGAGGGCTGGGATCTCAGATGTGCAGTGTCTCTATTTTATATTGCACATTTTTTGCTGTGTATATCAGATGTTCAAAAGCTAAATTCAGAGTCTTGACATCTTTATTTTTCTTTACTATTTGCACCACAATTCCGAAGTTGTTGTGAATACCTGCACATCACTGTGGAAAGTGATTGCTCATTATACTTTAAAAATGCCACCAAAAAGAATTATGAAGAGCTTTTTAAAACATTGTATATCTATTGATGAACTTTGGAGTGGTTAAACTTTTCTTGCTGTGGATCATTAAAATCCCGTTTTCACTTGAGATATCATCTGTCCATTCCATCTGCAGTGCTTCACTGAAGTAACAACCATAACTAATTAACATTTATAATCATATATGGCACTTTCGCATCCTATATCTCAATGTGTTCTTCAAGCCTTATTCTTATTTCAGAGAGGGAGAGAACAACACAGGTGTGGCTTGATTGAAATCATGGTTTGCACGGTGATTAAAAGTGTCTAACTCTCTTGCAAATTATCCCAGGTTAATTTTAACTCGTTTATCTGATCTAAATAATGTTTTATAAGACACAGGTGCTGTGAAAATCTGCATAGTATAAAAAATGCTAAGACAGATATTCCCCAGATGAAGACATTATATATGCAATACAATGAACTGGGATTGAGGATTGAAAGGTGTTGATATAAACCTTTCCTCCTTAGGAAGATCCTAGAGTTTGAGAAAAGACTGAGAACAGGGTAAGGTGATCATAAAGAGGGAGCTGGGATAATGCTAGTGATTCAAAAGAAATAGTCACAGCTAATTTTTTTTTTTTTTATTCCCTTTCTTTGAGTTATACAAATGGTGATACAGTGCTATAAAAGGAATTTATAGCTTATATATATATATAAGCTTTATATGTATATAGTTATAAAAGGAATTTGCTTTCTTCCAGTAGCTGCTGAAAATCTTACTACAATGACACCATTAACCTCAGGTCAGTATCTTTCAATAAACAGAAATGATTTTTTTTGTCACCAGTACAACATGAAGAAACATAAAACTTGCTGTTCAGCTGATATAACTTAGTAAAGGTGCCTTGGCTGTAGTTGGGTCTTGAGAGGGCCCATTCAGCGATAGTTAGCCACCCCCCATCATTTTTAACCATTTGAGAAAGCAGAGATCTGGAGTCTGTGCAAAAGCTCTAAGAGCTTAATTAGTGGATCAAAGGAAAAGTTGAGTCTCCACCAACCAGGTGAGTTGCAAGCTGAAGTTTTTGTAGATTTAAGCAGGTAGATGAGACTGGGGAGTCCTACTCTCATGTTGTGGTTATGAATGTACTGGGAAATGTTGATTGATTGATTTTCCTTCCACTACTACTGGAAGTCTTATGACAACATGAAGCAGATGCATCTTGATCTCACAAATTCACAGAGTACAAACCTGCCAGAGTCAGACAGACAGCTGAATAATACAGTAGATGCTTTGTAGATACAGGTAGGGTTCCCATATTCAAACTGCATACAAATTACCATGCATGAATTCTCCAGGACAGGGTGCAAGACCAGGAGCTTCATGCAACTTATGTGAGCTAAAGATAATGCACCTATGAATATAGGAGCCAAGTACTTGTTGATAGTCTAATTACAGCCATAATGAAGAAAGAATTATTATTAGTTATAGGCTTACTAACGTGTATAGTCCAAAGTATATAATTACTACAGCTTATTCCTAATGATACAGTTAAAACTGCTAACATAAAATTTTCTCCTATCTATCCCTTCCCCTGGTGTGCTATCTCGATGCTCCACTGAGTCATAAGTTCAATGTTGCTAATTATCATCAAGAAGAATTGAGGGGGGTTGGGGGAGGAAAATATGATAGAGGAAGGACGGAGGGAGTTGGGAGTTGTCAGCACCCCAGTCTGGAAGGAAAATGTTCCTGGTGTGAATTCCTTTTTCTCCCTTTGGTCTTGATTTTGCCTGGGGTAATTTTTGTGTGTTTGCTAACAATGTCTGCTTCCTTGTTCTTCCTGTTTCATTCCACAATATACACAAGTATTAACATATGTGGTATATTTATATCTCCTGCATGCTTGGGTTTCGGCTCTACTGACCCTAAAACCATCCTTATCTACCTCATGTGTTACTTTAGTGAGACTGCACCGTAACTGAACATTTTTGATTTGTGTTTATACCACTGATGACTCTGTCACCTTCCTGTGCTTTTCCTTGCATATTTTTTGTTGTCAACTTGTATGGGCACTATTGGGAGTGCCTGTAACAGTCCAGCTCTCTTTCAACAGTCTTCAAGACACAGCTACCTGATAGCTGTTCTGTTAGAACTGCTTGCTTCTGCAGGTATCCATGTTTTAGGTCTTTGCATGTTTAATTCCTTCCAAAATAGTGATCTTTTAGACGCTATTTAGACAGATATGTAACTAAACACATATATAGGTATATAAAGTATATGTCTGTGTATATGTATATAACACTTTGACAGCTACTGTGAAAGTATGAATGAAGCTTCCTCCTCTGAATGTAACTGAGAACAGTCCATCCAGTTGCACACTCCCTGCACCTTCTGCTGGGCTCTCCTCTCTCTCTGCCAGAGGAACTGTGTTCTTAAACTTGCTGACATAGAATGCTTTGTAATCCATTTAATACATAGTGACCTATCTTAGCTTAATGGTATTTCCTAGATAAGCATGCTTTAATAGAAAATTGGTAGGAAGTCCTCATGCAAGTTTGTGTACTTCTAGGTTTGGGAGAGCAGGAACATCTAACAAAAGTGTAATGTCTGATGATCAGCAACTTTTGCCAGCAAAACTGATAGATAACAAGCTATAGAGGCCTTACGATGTCTCTCACTTTATTCCTTCTTGCTTTCATTGTATAAACTAAGGGATAAGATGAATTAACTGTAGTGACATAGGGATCTTTTTGAGCTGAATGCATCATCATCCTACTCTCATATTTAAGTCAATGTAAAAAGTGAAAATAGTAAACAGGGATGAAAATGTAAATTCAAAGAGGAAAAGAAAGAAGTGGAAACACCAGGGGTATCCTCAGTGATTGTTATCAAAAGCACTACTAAAAGGAAGTTGTGTTGGAGCCATCACAAATAAGCATTCCATTTTTCCAGAGTGTTTTGCAGTTTACTATCACTAACACAAGTCTACTTACGTACCTACGCATTTGTTCATGGGCAATTATGCATGTATATATGTAAATATACAAATACTATATAGTTTGAAGCTCTTCTCCTCACACTGCCATAATTGATTTGTTGAGCAATTTGTGGAGTTATTTATAAGAAAATATACATATATATTTTAGTACTAATATTAAAGTTGCTGTAACTTTTCAGTTTCAGATTCAACAGATCCCATGAGTCTAACTACAAGCTCCTTCACAGCAACTTCAGGTCAGAACTTTTACATACCAGAGGAAGACAAGAAAGAATTGATGTCATTTTAACCGAAAAAACTAACAGACAAGCAAAAAAGGTCTTTTGAACTTAGTGAAAAGCATGTGACTAAAGCTAAGAGAATGAAACTTAAAATACACTTAAAATACATGATTTCTCTTATATTTATTATGACACTTGGCCTTCAGGATCAAGGCCACTCGAGCTGGTGCTACTGTACCATTACTAATCTGGGATTTGGGGATATAGCAAATAGTGTAGATATAAGAGCAGACTAGCTGCTGCTTAGTTCTGCCAAAGCAACTGCAGAGAGCAAGAAGGAGAGTTCTAAAC
>JBCJKH010040596.1:0-33274 GCA_039877255.1 Loriculus beryllinus | reverse complement strand
GACAGCTCACTACAAGCAAACCCTCAACAACTGCAGGTAGGTAACTGTGTATGGGGAGAAGCAGGGAGGTTATATGAAAAAGTCTGAGATCTTAGAATCACTTAGAATACACTGTTTTCACACAAACTCTTCTTACATCATTCAGTTCTCACATCCCATTCCTACAAATACATGATATATAGGTTTACCTTTGATTTGACAAAGAAGATCTCTTCAAAGAGAAGGGACTTTTAAGAGTGTACATTCTACAAAAATGATATGTGTGTGTATTGAGATATATACATATCTATTGACATTCATGCTGACTGATCATTTTTGTTTCCTACTTTTTCTTGAGGCTTTAACAAAAAAAAAAAAGGAAAAAGCTGTTTGAATCTTTGAAAACCTCCCTTAGCCTTATTAAATAGTGAAATATGTTATTTATAGCATTTTCAAATGGAGCTAATATATTTACTGCCATTTTTTACTTGAGTATAGCCTTCAGCGTAATCTGCTGTTTAAAAAAAAAGTCAAAATATTTAACTGGAAAATGTTAATTTATTTTTATCCAGTAGGTGGCAATACTGTTTAGTTTTCTGAGTTGAAGACTAAATTGGACTCAATCATGTCGTACGTAAACAATGTCTTGCATATTGGGCTTGTGCAAAACATATTCATTGCTCATTGTTTGGGTTTCTGCTCTGGTTTTAGAATGCACGGTTTCGTCTCTGTTCATCTGTGGCAATTCATTCATTGGCACTGTGTCTCCAACACTTGACTAAAGTGTGGTTTGCTTCGATTACCAATTGGATGCAAATGGTAGCTCTTTTTCTCTACACTGTCTTCATTGCTAGCACTGGAAGTGTTTTGTAAAGAATTTTGAAATGCTACAATGCTTCCAAATACATCCAAACCAATTTCAGTCTTTGTCACTTACATTGATATGCAATATTATACAAACATCTAGTTAATTTGATAACAGAACTAACAGTTTTATGAAAGAAATAAATCAAGCAATAATGCTGAGAGGGTTCAGTTTCAGTTTTGCAAATTAATATTTTTCCTTTTACCTTTCGTAAATGCAATTTGAATGTTTTCGTTCTTGTAATTTTGAACTTTCCCAGTTTGCATTTACCGAAGCAAAGGAACTATGTGAATAATACCAGGTGAATAGTTTTCATGGAATTTAATGCAATTATCAAGAATTTTGAAATTAGTAGTTATACAAAGCTCATTTTAGCTGCATATTTTTGTTCACTTTAATAGGACCTGCTTGAATTCTACAGATGTCTAAGACCAAAGTTATCTAAACACTAAAAGATGATGTTTGCAGTGGATGAACATTTATGCTCCAAGAAAACACTAATACTGAGATTCCACAATTTTAAGGACCTGCCCATGTATTATTTTTTCAGAAATTTGCTCTTAACTTACAAATTTAGTTTGAAAATCTGAAAAGACTAGGGTTTCTGATATTCCTAGTATTTTGAAATCCAGTCTTAAAGTCTTTAATTTTCCGGATATGCTAGTTAAAAACCAAAATTATTTAACATGACAAAAAGCAACATTATAACAAGTTGAAGAAATGGAAAGTTAAAGAAATTAAATTGTATTCAACTGAACCAGAGATTTTTTACTTGTATTTAAACCAAAGTAAAGTTTTCTCATGTTATTCAAGAGGAAAATATCATTTATTATATTGCACAAAATAGTTCATTTCTGTAGAGGAAATAAATGGGAATTCATGGAAATTTTCTTCCAGCCCTACTTCAAGCTTAGTTTCAAAAACTATGTCACTTCTGAGAACTTCATTCTGTGCTAAATTTATCTTTTTCGCTCATGATATTTCATTCCAGGCTTCTGAAAATGCAGTTTTGTAAAACACAATAGAGTGGGTGATTTGATTTGTGCTAAAGTAACCAGAGGTAAGTCAATTTTCCTTGGTAGTGAAACTGCATTACTGCTCTGCTGTTATGGCTATTTTCTTTATTATTTCAGCTGAATGTCTGCCACCTGCTGAACTTTGTGATGATGGTGTAACCTGCATTACAAATGATATATTTTGTGATGGAATCTTGGACTGCCCAGATGGTTCTGATGAATCTGAAAAAAGATGTGGTAAGAATGTAAATCCCTGTAAATAAGTCTTTTAAAACATGCTTAAACCTGTCAGTAGTTAGTAAATAGTTTATAGGCAATAACTGCACAGTGTTTTCCAACCAAATCAATTCTACAGAAGTATTAACAAGAGTGATTGTTATAATCTTTATATTATAAATAGAAACAATTTTCTTTAACTTCTTATTAATGAAGAATATGCTTTTTAAATAATGAAGAAATATTACAATCTGGTTATATTAATATACAACAATATAGACATAACTTCTTGCTACAAAAATACTAATATCTATAAATTGAATGAAAATCATAAAATAATATAGACATTTCATATAAAGTTGTGTATCAGTATTATCAAATAATGTTCATACAAAATAAATCAAAATTATGACCCAGAAACCACCTCATAGCGTATTTGGAGCCAGAAGAGAGTTTTCTTTTTTGATTCCTGCTCTAATAATGCCTTACACTGCAAATAGCTTTTTCCATGTTACTGTGTATAGTCAGCTACATTGATATTGTACATCCAGAAACTTAGATGCGTCGTGTCCTGGCAGCATTTTGTAGTCAGAGCAGGTGAACATGACTGCTGCCATAGCAGAATGTAGCCCCGGCAGGATAACTTTGTGCGTTGGCATCTCACTACCCAGTGTCAAGGAATGGGAGTGTCTATATGACTCTGACACAAATGTTGAGTTGCTGTCACCTCAGTGATGATGATGTGAAAATCTGGGCAAGCGGCTCTAGGTGGCCCTGTTTGAGCAGGAGGGTTAGATGACCTCCAGAGGTCCCTTCCAACCTCAACCCTCCTGTGAATCTGTGAAAACCTTACAAGCCTGACACCTGATTTTTCTTTTTTTAATGGAAAATTTTACATCCCTCAGTGCCAGTGGGTTTATTTGTGTATCTGATTGGCTAGTTTCCCTGAGCACCTTTTGTGCAGAGCAGCCATGGATACATGTAGCAGTAATCAATATGAAACTGTACCAAGCAATCTGACCACGTTGCTGCTTATCAAAGCTCGTGTGCAGATTTTTGGTACAGAGGAAGGCACGTACCTTAATGTTGTCCGCATTGATCTTCACAGCCTCGGTTAAAAGCCTGTACAGTTTTATTGCAGAGGACTTCGCAGATGTTTTAGGAGACAATGGGGTAGTTAACTCCCTGAGTGCATTATTTGGTATTTTTTGTTTTGTTTTGGGTTTTTTTTTATTATTTTTTTTCTTTTAAGTACAGAATTTGTTACTAGAAATCTGGAAAGCTTATTGCCTTCTGCTGTGAGAATGCTTTTTGAGCTTTCCTGTGAAAAATGGTGTGAGCAGTCTGGTCTGAGCTTTCCAAAACATAAAATACTGGGTTCTGGTTTAAAAACAAACAAGCAAGTAAAAAAACCAAATTATTTTTTTTTTAAACAAGCTTCGAGCTCGATTCTGGAGGCTGGTGACAGACTGACCCCTTCTGCCAGAAGTGGAAATTTCTTCAGAGAAAATCACAGCCCTGCCCATTACCTGCATTTTTCTGAGTGCAGCCAACTCAGAAGGGAGGCTGAGCTGAAAGTTTGGGAAAAATATCCATCAAAATACTTCAGTGGAATAGCCACTGAAACACATCCAGAAGTTTATGTAGCGTAACAACCGCATCCAGCTAGATCATAACAATGATGGGCTATGAGCAGGTCCCTTCACAGCTGAGGAAATCAGAAGGTCCTAAAATAAACTCAGCTAGACCTCTGTTCCACTGCGAGCATAAAGGTGGTACAACCACAAATAGTTACTCAGTCATTCATTTCTACAGTTGTTTTGAGACATGGATTTTGCTTGGTATTTTATTATTTTATTTTATTTTATTTTATTTTATTTTATTTTATTTTATTTTATTTTATTTTTAGTTTTTATTTTATTTTATTTTATTTTATTTTATTTTATTTTATTTTATTTTATTTTTAGTTATTTTATTTTTAGTTATTTTATTTTTTATTTTATTTATTTTGTAGATTTTAGATTTTTCTTTTTTTTGATATAGCTAAATAAAAAGTGCATATCCAGATAGTTATGAAGTAGTATTACAAATCTCATCAAAATTAATACTTTTTAGTTACATGTTTTGCTCATATTTTATTAAAGATATTCCAGTCAGGCCTGCTATATAGGAAAGGATTTAACTGATGTTTACATTGGTAGATACAGACAAAATAAGCTCACCTACTTGCAGTCAAAGCTCTCTAAATATGACTCAGCTCTGCCCTGGAGGCTACACAGTGGTTTAAATTATGAATTGTGTTTGAGTAGACATTTCCAGTTGAGGCTTAGCTCATGGCTTTTGGATCCAATCCGGGTATCTCCCTGAATGTCTATCACATATAAGTCGTGAATGCCTTGCTCCTTTGTAACTGAGGATATTATTTCTTAATCAGCATTTTAACAGCCATTAAAGAATATGCACAACTGAACTGGAAATTTCAGGAATGTGCATACGAGTGAAAGTAGACAGACTGTCATAAGTAAACCAGCTACAGTTACAGTCCACTTCAGGGAGCTGGATGAGGTGATTGTGTTCATCCTCACTGGTGCCTGGTATTTCCAAGCAATTCATTCATCTCCCATTAGCAGCTCATAACCTTGCAGAAACGCAATTCTGGCTGGAGGACAAATTATTGCTCCATGACTCTTACATCTTCCGTCTCTATTATTTTCCACCCAAAAACTCAGAGCTTTTCTAAATTTATATATTTTAGTTTTTTAGCAGACATTGCAAAACCAGTGGAATGAGTGGCAATAAGCAGTATGCATGTTTGAGATACCTGCCAATTTTTCCACCTCTTTGATATTTAACTTATGTCCAAACCCTAGAGTAACAATACAGTCATATAAAATGACCTAGGTTTTCAGGAGAGTTTCAGAGTTTCACAATGAGATTTACAGTCAGTTCATGTTTCATGCTGTAAGTGCTCTTGCACACAGCAGAGTTGCTGCCCTTTAAACAACTTGGTTTGTTTTTTCATCTTGATGATTATTCCCTCTAGTAATTCTGACTTTAGAACATGTTAGTGGCTTTAAAATATAAGATACAAGGATGAATTTCAATAGGGGTTTTTTTCCTGCATTAGACTGAATTCAGTATAATCTCAGATACTCAGCAGAGATTCAGGAAACCGAACACCTTCATTTCATTTGGTTTATTGATTAAAATTATCTTGAAAGGTTTCTTTGTGGCTCTGCAATGCAGTGCAGTAGCAAAAGGTATTGCAAAAGTGTGGTTGGCAATTTCAATGAAAGGATCTCTAGAGAAATGTGAAAGTCTGAACAGCATCTATTAATAATGACTAGCATTGCTGAAAACAGCCATGTAGAACCTAAGTGTGAGGAAAGGGAGACTGGAGGCTGATCCCAGGAGGTGTTTCTCTCTGCAGACTTTCTTTGCAGTTATCGTATGTCTAGGCTAACATTTTGTGATTACCTAGCTCACAGCACTACAGTAATAAGAGATTAATCATATGTAAGTCAGGAAGAAATGTACTGCCCTTGGCAGAGAAAGGTCCTCTCAAGTGAAATATGTGGGCTTGATCTGAGCAGTTTGGGGAACTTCTCCCTGCAAGTCAAGGATAACAGGATTAGGTCTTCCTAACGTGCCCTGTATGTGACATAAGTAAACAGGCTTGTACAGCAAGGTACATGCTGGAGAAGCAGGGAAAGTGATTCCTACAAAGCATATCTCCTGTCTCATTATCAGAATAAATAAGCTTTTCCTCAGGGCTCCAGGAGGAGGCAGAAGTATAATGAGTTCTGCCAGTCTTTGACCACACCTGTTTCTCCAACAAGGAACTTCTAGGAAGTTATTCAGGGAAACAGAATAATAGAAACTTGGAATGGAATCCTGGGTTGGAAGGGACCTAGTTCCAGCACCACTGCCATGAGCGGGGACACCTTCCACTACACAGGGCTGCTCAAGGGCCCAATCACCCTGGCCTTATGTACCTGGGACAAAGATCTCCACAAGACCTTGGTAACATGCCATGTTTTGGGGTTTTTTTACCTTCGAAAAGGCTGAGTGGAGGTAAAGAACAAATGTTTCCTTTCTATACACCTTTTAGAAAAAGGCAGAGAGAGGTATTGCCAGTCCCAGCTATCTTCCTGCTCATTCCTGAGACACTCAGCAGTGGCTATTGCTAGACTCCAGATGAGCAGCCTAAGGATCTTTGCCTGAATCTTGCCGTCCTGTTGCAAGTTACTTACTGTCTCTAAAGACATAAGAAGAAACAAATAAGGTGAAACAAGAAAAACAGAAACAAATTGTTGGCAACAGCAAACTTTTATCATTAATTTTATTACAACAATATGCTATATTTATTTTTATTACCGCCAGTGCTATAAACTCCTTTTTAGCTCAGGATGTGTATTGCTAACTACTTGTTAACAGTAACACTTTTTTGCATACTTCATTAATAACAAACTGGGCACTTTCCTTTTTCTTACACTGATTTTATTCTTCTCAATGGGAAGTGGTTGTAAATATCAGTCCATTGGTAAACACATGGATTAAAGTGGACAGAAAAAATACTTCTATACCAATACCCAGCTCTAAAGCTGTAGCTTTTTCTGAAAAAAGGGTTATATAGAATAGTAACTCTCTTTCATGGTCCTCTATGTATTTAACATTTTATGTGTTCTGTTTTCCTCTTGAAGGCCATGAAGATTGCAAAAGGGAATATGTTTCTATTCCAGCTTTTGCATTATACATATAATCATTAGTAAAGTTCATTCTGCACTGTCTTTATTAACAGTACATGCCTAAGCCTGACTAAAACAAAGCTTGATTTTTATGTTGTTTTGCTACAGTGGTAGTCAGAAAGAATTTCACACTTAGAAAATGAACAGACAAGGAGCCCCAATTTATCATTTTATATAGCATTTCCCACAGGAGGACTACACTCAATAAAATTTCCATTTCATTATCAATATGATTGATTATTCATAATTTGGATAGTCATTATAGGTATGATTTCATTTCTGATGTTAATGAAAAACTCTATCTAATTTCTGATTACCTGCCTCAAATTGATGAACTTGTCCTTACCTCTCCAGATTATCATGTGTGGTACTGATTTTATTCTTATTTGAAAGCTCTATTATGATTTCTGAATAACTGAAGAAAAAACATTAGACTTATTCCTAATGTAATGTTCAAGAAATGCAGCAAAAGTTTCAGCAGTGCTTTTGAGTCTGCTGAAAAAAACGCAACTTTACATGAATTAATGTTTCCAATCTTGCTGAGGCTTAAAAAAGATTTTTTTTTAAATAACAGGTTTTTAAACTGAAGAATTTGTGTAGAATGGACTAGCAGCACCAAGGAAACCAAACTAATAAAAGCTTTTGAAAAACTATATGATGATGGATGACATTTACCTCAGATGAATGAATTCGATAGCTGGAAGGAAACTTGGGATATCCACTTATCTCTTTGAGTACTCAGTAATATATAAAGCGAGGGACAAGGAAGGTCATAGAAGCAGAGATAGCAATAGTCAAACATATCCCTTCTTGCTTTTATTCACATAATATCATATTCGTTCTGGTAGTGCAAACAGTTTCCTGATTTAAAGTAGCTGTAGATGAGAACTGCAAAGGCAAGGTCCTGTTTCCTTTCATATGTATGAAATAAAACCAAAGAAAGAGAGTTGAATTAGTTGAGTCTAACTGTTGAATTTGAAGTATTTGGTTTGGACTAGTTTGGATTAGTTGGATTTCTCTAATTTTAAAGTAAATTATCTGTACTGCTTTTCTTCTCCTTTGAGATCAAATAGCCATAGGAATTTTAAGTGGGAGTAAGTTTGTAGTGTGTTTTTGTCTTCCCATTGTTGCTTACAAATCATTTTCAAGGTAATACAGGTAAACCAATGTCTAAGTTCACTCTTACTTTGGCTCTGATTCTGTTTTTCAAACAGCATTTTGACAAATGTTCTGCACTGTATCTTTACAGCTACAGTTTGTGATGGAAAATTCATGTTGACTGATTCCTCTGGGTTTTTTCACTCTCTGAATTATCCAAAACCATATAATGCAAACATCATTTGCCAATGGATTATACTGTAAGCTATCTTCCTATAATTTTCTACCTTGATTTTTTATTATGAAGTGATATTGTTTCCTGCACATCAAATTTATGCCATTTGTTTGTATTCCCAAACACTCAGTATGAAAAATATGTAATACCATTTTCTCCTTTCTATTTGCATAACTTTTCTTTAAAAACTTAAATACCTAAACCCCACAAATATATCAATAATTTTCCCACATACAAAAATTCTTTGGTATGATTTTGAAAAATCTTGTGTATTATATACATGCACAGGAATATATTTGTAAGCTCAAGATAAATCACATAATTCAAAATAATTGCAAGATATTTGTTTCAAAGTGTTACAGTAAACGCTAGTCTTTAGATAATGGGTTTACATGATATAACTGATACTAATAGATGGAATGTTCAAGAATTCCCTTGTCATTTGTGGGTATGCTTTTCTGGGAGTTAACTTCACCTTCACTGTAAGTAATTTAAGAATATGTTTTAAAAGTGCATGAGTATTATTTGACATAATAGCACCAAATGCCTTTTAAGCCTAGGCACAAGAAGTGGAATTGGTTTAATAGAGAATATATACCTGCGTGGAAGGACAGCTATTTGACTTTGACACTCTAGATCTACTTCATAGACCAGGGAGAAAAAAAATAGCCATAATACGTGATAAATCTCATTCTAAAGTACACATCTAAATTAAGATAGATGATTGCAAGCTGGAGGCTCCTGAAAACCCCTACAATGACTGCCAATTCAGAAGTTAATGCTTTGAAAGGCAGTAATTCTTATTATAGCTTTGTAACAGTGTCTATTCTTTGATTCTGAGAAGTATTAGTTTGGCAGAAAAGTTTCAAAGGAGATTAAGGAAATGCCTTTAAAATTGGATAAAATTTGGACTTTTCATTTCCAAGCCTCCTTTGAAAGTGCTAGTCTTTGAGTTTGTTCATGTCTTTCATCTTCAAAAAAAAGTCATGGTTTTCTTTCTGTTGAATACATTTGTTCCTTCTCATCTTCAGCAATACTGTTCACCAATTATTACTTGGTACACTGGGTTTTGAGAAATAGGTGTGTCACAGGAAAAACACAAAATTTTATTCTTCAGGATATAAGCATGTTCTTCAATTCATGGTCACAGAATTTGAGCATGATAATTTAATCATTTCAATTGTACTACTTCCTTCTAAGATGTCAGTTTTGCTTAAAATACTGCTATAGCTGCATGAAGCATTGTATTAGGTAGATAGCTGCGCCAAGCGTGCAGCTAACAAAAACTTAATTTTGGAAGGAATCATGCAAATAATATAGTACAGGTGCTGCAAATCTGTGTTATTACAGATTGATCAATGACGAAAACATCCATTTAGTTTCATTTTCCAGTTATCTGCTTTCAAAAAAATCTGGCAGCACTGACAGTAAAGGCATAAAAAATTCCATGTGCCACTCAAATTTTGTCTCCCTTTTAAACGGAATTGTTTCTCTGAGGGAACTTTGGGGATTTTCCATTAACAAATGGGACAGATTTTGTCACATTATTTTTATTCCTATAAAAATGTGTTTGTATTAAAAGTCATACTACAATACATCCAAGGTTTTATTTCTCTTGTGCCTTTCTTAGTCTAGAAGGATTTCCCCACTACCTTTAGGAAAAGCTTTTATGTTTTCATCCCATTTTACTCCTCCCCATACGAAGATTTAATTTCCTCTCCTTTTAAAACTAAGAGCAGTATGCTTAATATTTCCCTGAAACATTAGCTTCCTTTCAACATTATGTTTTACCCTTTACAAACCACAGATATTGTTTTCCTATACAGAAATATATAACCAAAAAAAGGGCAAATACAAATATTTAAGTATTTACTTCATGCTCCCATACTAATCAGTACTGATAAGCACCAGCAGGTTGCTGTTGAAAAGCTATCTTTCACTGGGTCTCTCAATTCCAGAAAACAACAAGTCATGATATAGGAAGCTAAATGGAAATGGATTGTGATGATAGAGTTTTAGAATTTGGACTACCATATATGCTTATTGAAAAGGCAATGGGAGAACTGCTTAAATATAGCTTGTGGAAAGAACACAGCATCAGCAAATAAATCCAGCATTTTTTATACTTTGGTTAAAGTGACTTTTTAATTAAACATATTGGGTGATGGTTAGGTTTGATAATTTGTTCTCAAACAGTAGGTTTAAGATCTTCAAATCTTCATGCAAATCCTTATTTTGTCATAAAAGACATTATTTTGTACTTTCAGGAGAGAGCTTTTAATTAGTTGTTGTTCTTATTGATATCATGGTACCAATTCTCTGACCTTAGGAAGTCAACCTGAGCAATGAGATGTTATCTATTAATAATGTATTAAAAAGTAATTGGAAATTAATGAAATGCAGAAGGGGGGGGGAGGGGGGGGAAACAACCCTAAAGGAAAGCCCAAAACATGAAAAGCTGTTCAGATTAATATCTCATTCTAGAGTTTAGAAGATTCAGTTCAGAAAATACAGTCAACTACAGTAAGTAAAGGAGTTCTTATACTGTTACAAAAGGTTTATGCCCAATTCCTTTGGTAATTTTACAAACGAGAAATTAACCAAATAGATTAATAATCTTGATTAATGTAATTTCACATTGTTTCTGACTTTAACATCATTGAATCACACAATGAGCTTACTGCAGTCAAAAAAAAAAAATAAATAAAAATTACTAGAACATGAATTTCAGTTTTGAGGTTCATTTTTCTCTTGTTATCTTAGGGTGCCTCAAGGGCTATCCATTAAACTGAACTTCACTTCCTTTGAAACACAAAAATATGCAGACAATTTAAATATTTTTGAAGGTATAGGACAAAACAAGATTTTAAGAGGTAAGGTTATTTTTGAGCTAATAGTAATTTTCCATTAATAAAATCTAAGTGGTAAAATAAGCATTTTGAAGTGAGAAAAATGGCATGCGTAGGTTTAAATAGAAGAATGCATCTGCGTAAAGTTACCCTGTTAGGCAATTTATCTCAGTATACATATCTGGATACTTTGTATGCATTTATGTACATGTAGTATACATTTAATATGCACTTAGTATACATTATGTATACAAAGTGACCAGATAAATGATTCCCTAATATATTAAGAACTCTGCTTGGGTTTAAATCTTATTTGAACAATTCGATAACTTGATCAGAGCCATGGTCTTGTGGTGTCTATTTTTCATGGGAAGTATATTGCCAGAAAAACATGTAACATCACACACACTGTAACATAAAATGAAAGCATTTAAATTGAAATTGCTGGGAGTACTGTGATGCTCCCTGAAATTCATTACAAGCATAGCATAACAAAATTATGTAATCAAATTCTAGAGTTTCAGAGTGCATACCTGTAAATTTTGAAAACTTTTGTAGCATAATAACCATGGATATGAAATTTGTAGTATTGAATATGTGTATTGAAAGAGCTATGAGAGATGGGATATGCAGAATACTTATATGGTAGCCAAACAACTAAATGCCTTCAGAGATATGAAGGTACTGTAAGCAGGATCACAATACAAGACAGAAAGCATTCTTTAAGACTCAAAAAGCTAATCCACTATATTTTATGACAGCACTGGGGATTTTAATGTACATGGGATTGTTTTCTCTCTGACTACATGATTCTTTGTTTGTCCTCAGCTTCTCTGTCAGGGACTAATCCTGAGACAATTTACATTTTTTCTCATGAGGCTACAGCACAGTTTATATCAGATTACTCTGAAAATTACAATGGCTTTAATGCAACATACTCTACATTTAATGCAAATGAACTAAACAGTAAGTATTCTTTTTTTGTGTGTGGTTTTACACTTCAATGTGTGTGTGTGTGGACTTTTTATCCTGAAAGCTTTGTGAAAGTGTATTTTCAGTTTGACAAAATGGATATGAAAAGGGAAGCAGTATTTTCTGATCTCAGTCTACTAATTAGATCCACTTTGTGAAATTTCATACTATTTTAAAGATAAAATTGTTGATTTCAGTCCACAGTTTTACAGGCCTGTATCTAGCAGAAGGGTGATGCCTTACAAAGTTAATTGGGCCATATCTCCATCAGATTCTTCTCAGCTACTTTGTTCACTAATGAACACAGTTGAATCACTGACACTGATCATTATTCTGTTATCATCTGACAGTGTCTGCTCACCAGGGTTTCTGATGGCCTGAATTGTTGCCACAGGTAGTAGTTCTAAATGGTAAAATTAAGATTCAGGAAAATTCCTGCTTCAGTAAATGGGCACAGATGCAATAAATCTACAATGACAACCAAAAAAAAGCCGCGTGACTCATGAATCGGTGGGTTTTGGTAATTGAGGAAAAATTTACATACAGATTGGACAAGTGAAGGCTTCTTCAGCTGCTAAATTTTAAGCACGATATGAATAAGGGGTGTGACTGGGAAGGGATATGAATCAGGAAACATCCAGAGTGCCAGCAAGCTCTTGCCATGTGGAAGCCCCTACTGGGGACAGATCTGCTCTCCAGGGCACCATAAAAAGACACTGAGCAAAATACCATGAGAAGTAAAGTGATTAAGATGTTGCAGTAAATACATGTGAGCAAAGAAGGAGTAAAGGAGAAGCAAAAGGAGAGGCGCATCCCTGGTACATGGAACACAGCACTCATGTGAGCACTCAGATCTGGTGGTGGGCACTTTCAGCTGAAGCAATCCAGGCCTTGGCAAAGAAAAGAGGAAAACCACAGGGTTAGTCCTTTGTGTTAACTAAGCAAAGGGTCCTCTCTTGTTCCCACAACACAATACTGGTGATGAATCAAAAAAAGACGGTTGATGTATGAATGCAAGAGCGTGTAGATCCACCTTCAGCAATACTGCTTTGTTAACAAGTACGAATGGCAAATTTACTTGTGTAATTATGTTGCATTGCATAGATGAAATTGAGTCACTGAGCTCGTTTTCAAACATTTTTAAAAACACTTATCACCTTGCATAATTCTGTGAAAATGCTTCACATCTCTGTCATTTTTATTTACTAGAGGTCCTTTTTCCCAGATTATGAGAAAATCAATTGCACTTTTGAAGAAAGCTTTTGTTACTGGATACAAGATTTAGATGATGATTCAGACTGGGAGAGAATTCAGGGTCCTACCATTCCTCCTATGAGTGGTCCTGATTTTGATCATACATTTGGCAACATTTCAGGTAAGATCAAATACAAGTTGCTTGTAGATAAAAAGGAAAAGCTTGATTTAGCTTATATCACTATACAATGGATTCTTCATAGTGGTATTATCGAGATGTAATTTTATTCTGCCATAAAAGTGAGTCAGAGCCACCAGACGAAATGTTTTATGCTGCTGGCTGCCATCTTGTGGAAATATACCGAAACTAAAAGAATAAATAAATAAATAAATAAATAAATAAATAAAAGGATTAAAGTGTGAAGTATTGAAAAGTGTCAATGTCAACAGTATGACAAAGTGCCTTATCTGAGAAAGGGATTTCTATTATGTAACAGTTTTATAGGACAAATGACTGTATGCTTACCTTAAGGAAAAAAACAAGCATAGTTACCTTCAAGGGAAATCACTTCTATTTCATCCCAATCTACAGGTGACATCCCCGTGGTTGTCATGGAATAATTATGATCTAACGTAAAGTTGACCTGCAGGATACAGAGGGCACTTGTGTCCCCAGTTAGAATTGCACGCCAAACACAATAATTTAAAACACGTACAAAACCCCACAAACACTTCAGAAACTGCCATAGCAAAACAACTTAATTGTAAGTGATCATATAAAATGTGTGCTTTAATTAGAGACATACTGATATGAACCAAATTTTATATCATGACTATATGTGTATCATAACTGCTTATCCCAGAATTAGACTCCAAAAGTTTTTTTCTGCTTCTAAAGGAAACCCAGGCTTTCTCAGCTGATTTGTCAGTCCAGCTAAAACTAATTAAAATAATTTGACTCTTGCAATGGCTATCTGTATTCTATGCAAGAGTGAATGCTTTCTAAGTCAGCACAGCAAGTGAAAGACCTGATTCAGATTTCAGACTAATTGTCAGGTACTTTAACATCCCACATGAAAAAGCTAGCTAATCTAGAAGTATAAATTACAAAATAAAGTATATATAATTTAAATTATATCATTGCATTTAGTTTTAGATTCTGTGAATATGTTGCATATGTTCTGTGATAGACCAATCAAAAGATCTATAGGATAAAATCTAAGATTAAATCCATGATGTCAATAAAATAAGGATTTTATTTTAAGACTTTTAACTCTGCCTAATTTTGCTTTTCTTGTGACAAATCATGATGCTTCTGTAGCTTGGACTCACATTATATTTCCATACGGTAGCAGAAGTCCAAATTCCCAGCTGCAAGCAATTAACTTAGAAAAAGCTAAAACCCCAATGTTCTTGTTTAAAATGCTTCACCTTGCTGTGAAATATTCATGTAGTCATTTTCTTTCCCCCTCAATATGCAACCCATATTTTTTCATGAAAAATTTTATGTGTAAAAAAATTTACAAAAATGCCAGGAAATTCTTCTGTAAAATCACAAGTAATGCCAAACTGGGAGACATTTTTATAAGCTAAATAGAAATTGCTCATGTGGATTGCTGTCCTCAGTACATAAAAGGCAGATCTGCCACTGACTTCAAAAGGACTAGTTTCCTATTTCATGTCTAGTGTCCAACAAGCTTAAAAGCTCATTTTAATCTGTCATTGACTGATGAATACAACTGGTGATAATCATTATTTATTGTGTTCAGAAATCTTCCAAGTTATCCAACACTACTTGTACTTGATATAATCATAATTATTATTATCATCATTATTATTATTATTTAAAATATAAAAACTCTCATTAAAAATAAAAGGTCGGTAATTCTGACTAAAATGTCCTCATTATCTTGCAGGATTTTATATTTCAACACCCACAGGATATGCATTCAGGGAAGAGAGAGTCCGGATTCTGAGCCTGCCTTTGAACTCTTCAAATTTATCTTGTCTAAGCTTTTGGTATTCCTACATAATACCTAAATATATTCTTTGCTTAAGAATAAAACCAAATAGCTTCCTTCATATATAATATTAACCCAAATCAGTGTGCCAGGAATACACACCTGTTTCTGTTTGGGTTTCCACGATCAGTCTCAACTCCAGGCCTGTAACTTTGACTCCTTTATAGGTTTGATTTTGCTGTTAATTTTAATGTATTTTCTTTTTCACCCTGGATCAAATATTTACTTCTATACAGAAATTACATTAAAAATCCCTGAAATATTTCTGGTCATAAAGCCTATCTAGGCCTCTGCAGAAAATATAGCCAACACCAAGTAAAACTTCCAGGTGTAATCTAAACATATGATTCATTTTATTTTCATACTAACTACGGATTAGTGATAATTCCATAAAACCATTTATAAAAAGCTTGATATTTTTTCATAAAAACTCACTTTGTTCTAATAACACCAAAATTGCTGCTATCCCTCCAGGTATTTCATGTATGGTGCTAATGTTTATTGTTTAAGAGTGAGCATAAGTAATGTGCATGGTTTGGAAAAGATAATTTTTGAGAAAGAAGGAAACTATGGGAACAACTGGAATTATGGACAAATAACTTTAAATGAATCATCTGATTTTAAGGTTTGTAAAATTAATAGTTCTTTTTAAATTTTATTTTAACTAAGCTGATATCAGAATTTTCTGCCAAATTAACCCAATAATCCACAGCTCCAAAGGTACTAACTAGTACTATTTACTAATACGTGCTAGCATGCAGAAGACTAGAGTCCCCATTTGAATTACCATCCCCACTCCTTCTTCCCTACTCTGGAATTTGAAGTATTACTTTTGTGGAAAACAGAAAACCTTAACATTGTCATGGGACAATCAGTGTTATCACAACAGAGAGCTCTCCACAAAACAAGGGTGTTTAAAACCTATCAAAATCTGAAGTGGAGATTATAATCTCAATAGTGAATGTGATAAGAAGCATTTAGGCATGAGAATATTTAAATTAAATGACTTCAGAATGTGAAGCAGTACTTTCACTAATTGATTGTAGAATCACGCACTGAAAGTGTGTTCCAGATGAAAATGGATTTGGCGCTGCATGGTTAACAACCAACCTGATCTATCTGGAAACAAAAGGAGGAGACTTCTGCTAGATGATTCCTTCAACAACTTTCTATTGAAAACAGTTTCTTTTTGTAGGTATTTGGGATGGCTTGCCTTGCTATAGTAGTTTTAATTGATGCAAAAGTGCTGCCAGAAAGAGACATCTACTATCTGAGAAACTAAATGTATCTGTGACATAGCTGCATCGGATTTCCAGCAAATGTGTGCTTTATGATCTCAGGAGGAATATATACCTAACTGTATTTCACCAGCACAAATTCCTTGGTAGCAGGGTTACTTTAGATCTGTGGATATTAAAAAATGAGATAAATTTCAATTTTTCATGGAGATATGCCATTGGATCAGAAGTTTGGACTGACGGCTGATCCAGAATTTGCATTTCAAAAATTGCATGTATTTATATATAAAAAGTAAAGTTACTGAATCATGTCTATCATTTATATGAAGAGTTCCTGCAGTCTTAAGAATGATCCACTCAGTTGGCATGGTGGTGGATGTTTTTTTTTTGCAAGGAATTTTGTTTTTTCCTTGATGCCCTTCTTTGAGTGATGCACCAGTGTAGGTTACAGTGGAAATAAGACCAATCAAGAAAGAAGACAAAATGATTCAGCATAGGAAAGTGAAAAATATTTAATTAAAATATAAAATTCTATTTTTTTTCAGGTTATTTTTGACGCCTTTAAAAGACCCGGTCTCAGTGATATTGCCATGGATGACATTGGCCTGACAAAGGGGAAGTGTAATGAGAGTATTTATGTAGAACCAACTGTGATTCCATCTGTTACTTCTGTCCCTTCAGTTGCTAGTAAGTAAACACTAAATTACAGTTAGTTGATTGCTATTTCCTATTAGTATTTCTGTATGAGCGATTCAGAATTTTCTGCCTTCAGTTTTATAAAAATCTCTCTTCAGCATCATAAAATTATCTTCAAGATAATATATTAGGGGTCAGATTCTCTGCCTATGACTTTGTTGATAGTAACAGGTCTGGTAGATTCATAGCTTAAGCTAATGTCAGTACAGTATCTTCCAAAACTTGAAGCCTGGAGAATAATGAAATAATTAAAAAATTGTCTCTAAAAGTTTTAATTAGTAAAGCTGTCAGAAAGCCACTGAAGAGAAAGAAAGACGAAAAAGAAGGAAGATTATAACCTCTATGTTTGAATGATAAGCATACGATGTTAACCAAGTCCACACACATTCAAAACAAAAACTGGTACAAATATAAATAGAACCCATGGAAAGCATTAGATCTCATAGGGCTTTGTAACTTATGTGAAAGAAGAATAAAAAAAAAAATATTTCTACAAAAAGCTATTCACAGATAGCTTCAAATCATCAAAACAGACTGAATATGTTTCAGGATTGCCTCCTATTGGATTTACTGTCACAAAGCACAACTAGTGGCTCTTTTGGCAGCATATAGTAGATAAAAATGGTCTAAAATTGAAATAGAAAAAAACTGTTGGCATTGTATTTATGTTGAAGTACTGTGTACTAATATTGCCATTCTATCAAATCTATCACCTTTAAATCTACTGCATCAGGACAGATAAGAAACTAAAACCTTCTAAACATAAGAGAAAAAGTTTGGGTTTGAAACTCCATCTTGAGACATGGGAAAGTAGAGCTCAGTAAGATGTCTCTGTTAGCAAAACTAAATTTTAATAACACTAGTAATTTCAGTCATAAATCATCAAAGTCAGTTTTGTAATTTAATTGCAGTTTTCATAAAAGTAATACAGTGGAGAGGTGTTGCTGTCTGCCACCTCCAGCCATCTTTCAGGTGCTGTGGGTAAACACACGCCACAAGTTAGTGTCAGTCTAATGATTAGTGGTATTATGACCCTGTGGTAAATAGTTGCTGAGCGCTGCTGTCAAAACACAAAAGAAATGTCATTCAAACTATAAGGCTCTACCCCAAACATGGTGATCAAGTTTTAATATTCAAAAGAAGGAAGTGGTCACATAGCATGTAACTCCTTTTCAAGCAGATTAGAGAGGATCCATACTGTTCTATATGATACAACAGCTCAGGCTAAGCTGTTGCTGTGGGAAAACTAACTTGTTTGCATAACTTTATTGAGGTATGCTATGTATATGCTGTCTGCAACCTGCTAAAAAATAGTGAATGTTATCAGTCATCTTCAAAGAAGCATGAAATTACTTTGATGGATGTGGTGCAAGCTTCCTAACACTAATGGTTTCAATACAAATGTCATGTCTATAAACAAAAGATAAAAGAATGTAAGCTAAGCCAATTTCTTCTGCTAGACTTAGAGCTTTAGTAAGAGGCACTAGCATCATTTACAGTGCCACAAAAGCTCATTGAAAAGTAAAGCCAAATCTTTGGTGGTGTGATAGAGAAGCTGGATTTGCTTTTGTCTCTTGCACAAGACTGTCAGCTTACACTTTCATCTAAAACAAAGACTGCTTTCATCTTCATATTCATTTATAACCTGTCTTTTAACACAAACAACAGTGTGGAAATTACAGTGTAGATTACACACTTAAGATGTATATGTCAAAATAAATTAAAATCTTGGCCAATACACAGAGGCTTTTCTTTATGAATAGGTCATATGTCATTTTCTTCAGTGCTGAGAAAAATTGTCTATTATGCTCAATGAAAAAAACAAGATCATTTGTGCTGATTACTATTTGGTTTCTAACAAGTGACAGCTATATGAATAACTCCATATAAATTTGTGTTTAAAGATCACCAGAAATTATTTATTAAAATATTTTTTCCATGCATTAGTAAAATAAATTATTTCTAGTTTTTCCATGTAAGAGAAAAAAGATCATTACTAACGTGGCTTACATGTGGTCAACAAGAGATCAGATTTCATCATAAATTGTACCTGTTCTGCTATTAAGAAAGTTGTGTTTGTTCTGCTCATATTATCAGATTACGCTGACTAGGAGTCATATGCTTTTTTTATGCAGCTTTACAATAGTTTTGTCTGTACATGTAATAATGTTCTATAAAAAAAAGCCAATATAATATTTATTTGTTGTTAATTGTATTTACAGATAGTCCTCATTGTGAGCTATAACTGAAACATAATATACTTGTTAATCAGTGTGTGATTGTTAGCAGTTCCCTTTCTTTACAAGAGTTTGTTTTTTTTCTTGCAAGCACTGATGTGCTGAAATAGAAAGTTCTGTGGCATGGTTGTCATGAGGAAGTGATAAAGTTCAAATCTTTCTTGTATGTACAGGAGCTTCCATGCAGTGTGATTCAATGGGCAAACTCAGAAGGACTTGCAGATTATGCGGTCTCCAACCAAGCGGTTCAGATTATGGAACACTGATAAGGCATAATGAAACACAAAATTTCAGCCATAATGTGGGGGCAGAGGGAGGTGTTTAAGTTTAGCCAAATTCTAAAAGTTTAAAAAAAAAAATAAATCAATTTTAATTCAAAGAAAAAACAAAATTTAAAAAGTAAATTTAAAAAGTAAATTTCTTTTGCCTTAACTCCTAATTCCTGAAGTAGGTGAAGGAGCACTTTTTATTTTTAAATAAAGTAGTTGTAAACAAAAGAAGTGGGAGAACACCAAAGGTCATAAAGATGGTACGGCTGAACTAAAAATGTATACTATTTCTCAACGTGAAGTTTTGGAATAGGAAGCTGCATATTTTGGATGTAAACTGCCATCTAAAATATATATTGAAAGAGAATATTGAGTAAATAAAGTACAGTTAGCTGTCTGTGTGAGTGCATGTGTCTGTACATACATATCTACAATATTTGCTTGTAAATACATTTTGGTTTTATGTATAACTGCATATACATGTTTATGATAAAGATGTCAGTAAGAAAATAATAAATAAGTAGTTCTTATTGGAGGAGTTGTTTCAAAGAAAAAGCAAATGGCCACTTTTACCATTTACCAGGTTTAACTGTAAAAGTTTTGGGGTTCATATGAAATCAAAATGACAGTATAATGGATTTTTTACTGTAAAGCTTATTTGCTGCATGACAAAATGTGCTTTATACTTGGCTATCAGGTAATGATGCAAGAAGATGAATCAGACAATAAGCAAGGCATAAAAGCTAAGTGCATAAATAGGTTATATTTGGGGGGGGGGGAAACTTTCATCCGTTTCTTTGACATTTTCTAGCTTTTCTATTAATGTAATAGTAAATTATACAGTTGATTATAATTTATTAAAGACTGTATCACATTCTTTTATTATATTTTCTGCCATGTGCACAGCAGACCAATAATCACCAAATGAAAGACAGGCTGTGTCCTTCCCCTAACTACACGGGGAAGATTTCTCATGGCATGATCATGAACACAGTTGTGCATCTGGGCGCTAGCACTTCACAAGTAGCAATATATAGTAGCTGTAACACTGCGGCACCGACTGCATGTGTCAGCAGGTCTTAGACACTGTAACTAATAAGAGCAGTGAATTTCTTAGAAGACTTATTTCTTCAATGCTCTGTGTCCTTACCAGAGTGTTGGCACAACTCATTTTTCAGGCTCTATATCAATAGCACTGCAACTCTTGCCCTTACAGTGATGAAGTTAGCTTGAATATTCTCTTCATAAAATTGTTTTTTTCCTAACTATCTTTTTAACAACAGATTGCAAAAGTAAGCAATAGGCTAATCACCTTTTTGAAATGTTTTCTTTTACAGCTGACTGTGGAGGGCCAGTTGAACTCTGGGAGCCAAACAATACCTTCAGCTCTGAAAACTTTCCAAACAATTACCCTAATCAAGCTTCTTGTACGTCATTCTTCTTCAACTTTTCATAAAAAAGTTTAGCTATATAAAAAGTAGACGTACTAAATCTGCTTTCCTAAATCAGACGCTGCCAAGCAAAAAAAATCTAAGCTATGTACAGTGGGATCTTTTAACTGAAGAGTCTATGGACTTTAGCAGAATTTAAGGAATCATATTCCAGTTGATCAAAAAGTGATGAAGACCAGCACAATCCTTTGGAATGGGTTCAGAGAGGCCAGTGGTGTCATGCCTATTATGTCAAATATCTTTATGTCAATGTAAAAAAACCGAGGTGCTGAGCATTCCCATTTTAATATTATACCTCAACATATCTGCCAGGTTAATGTCATAATCTCTTCTGTTAAATAGCTAAGCTTTTTTAGGGCCAAAGAATGTCTGTATGCATTCTGCAAGGGATCCTCTCTTTACAGAATGTTTCTTAACACACTAGTGAAAAGTATTGATGATCAGAGGGCTGGGGCATCTCTCCTATGAAGACGGGCTGGGAGAGTTTGTTTTATCAGCGTGGACAAGGGAAGGCTCTGGGAAGAACTTATTGCATCCTTTCAGTACCTGGAAGTTAGAGAGGGACTTTATATAAGAACAAGTAGTGACAGGACAAGGGGTAATGGCTTTAAACTGAAAGATGGTACATTTATATTAAGCATAAGGAAGAAGGTCTTTACTCTGAGGGTGGTGAGACACTGTAACAGGCTGCTCCAAGAACTGGCAGATGCCCAATCCCTTGAAGAGCTCAAAGCCAGACTGAATGGGGCCTGGAGCAACCTGATCCAGTGGAAAGTATCTCTGCACATAGCAGGGTGAGGGTTGGAACTAGACAGTCTTTAAGGTCCCTTTCAACCCAAACCATTCTATGATTTTATGGCTCTATGAAAGACATTGTTACTGTACTAATGCTACTTGATATAGATTAAGCTACAACTGGCAAAAATAAAAATGTTTCAAGGTGCTTTTGATGGATGAAGCAAGGAACAGAACTCTGTCATTACTTGTTAATGAAATTTTAATTATTTATTACTTCACCGTTCACTAGAGAACTGTATTGTGTTGCTAATCACTAAGGTTGTAATTTCATGTTTCTGTCTCATTTGAGTTATAGCACTGATTTCCAGGTATTAATTTCACAAGTTCCCAAATGAGATTCCTACTAGTGAGAAAATGTTTTTCGTTCCCTGAACAGATTCTAAAACAATTGGGTTTGATTTATTTTTCTTTTCTCTTTTTTTTTTTTCTTTTAACTTTCTTTAGAAGATTTTGATAGCATCCACACTTACATAGATTAAATATTGTAAAGCATAGGCTAAACAGAAGGAAACATTTCTACTCTAAAAAAACATCTCATTTGAAAGGCAGGCTTCTGTGATTGATTGATGATTACAGAAATTATCCTATTATCAAATAAGTCTTTAGTGACAAGACTCACATTTTCACAGTTACAAAAGGGTTAGCTTTGCTGCTTTAAGGAAACTCACAGCTGTAATGAATGGTAAAAAAATGCATGTGTGTGTCTTAAGAGCCTAAATCTAGTTTTCAAAAGTGTTTTAGAGATGAGAGTCAATCGAATTTTGGGTCTTGACAGCATAAGTTTCTTTAAAAGATAAGATTTAGTCTTCTAAATCTCTAGGGTGATCTTAATAGTTTAACAGAGTTGTGGTTTTCCCCCAGATCCTTCAACCAGAAGGATTTGTAAGTGTAACAGCTGAAAAGGTGATTTTTTTTTTTTTTTTGTGTGTGTTATTATTTTCTAGGTGTGTGGTACTTAAATGCTGAAAATGGGAAAAACATTCGACTTCATTTTCAGGTTTTTGATCTGGAAAATATTTATGATGTAGTTGAAGTCAGAGATGGCAGAGGACCAAAGTCCTTACTTTTGGGCAAGTAACAGCATGGCATGCAAAATTAATATAATCAGACAGCTGGAGCAAACTGTTGGATATAACATAAAGGAAATTAACTCTCTCTAATTTTATTCAACATTTCTTCATATTTTTGGGTCTCAGAAATTAGGAGGAAAACTTGAGAAAACATACTCTATGTGACATCATATTTCTCAAATGTTTGCACATGCTTAGCTTTCTATGCAACCCAAACAAAATTAACTTCTTGATAAATAAGACTTCTCATTTGTGTGAACAAACAGAAGCATAACCTCTCAGTTGAACCTTATTTTTCTACAATGATATGTCAAATTTGGGGTTATGCTTTGATCATTGCTGTCTGCTAGCTGTTGTGTTTGGGGGATTAACTGTATTCATGTGGTAGCAGTATTTGCTTTTGTACCCAAAACATTTTGAAATACATAAGAACAAAAGTAACTTAAATATATCCATGTTCTCCTGGAGGATAGCTGTATATACAGGACAAGACCCATTGCCAGATGTCTTTTCTACAACAAATCAGATGACAGTAATCCTCCTAACGGACAAATCTACAACGAAGAGGGGATTTCTTGCAAACTTTACTACTGGCTACCATCTAGGTAAGCATATGAACCCATGTATTTAAGAGGCTATATTGCTGTTCAAAGACATTTGAGAAAAATCGGAGAGTGAAAGTTGACCCTCAGTCTTTTATGAACAGAAATATGAAATATTTAAAGAGAAAAAGCCTGGTAGTTACCCATCTGTAATTTGTTTTCTAGCATGAGAAGTGAAATTTTTATTGCTTTATTGTAACTGGACCAATGTCTGTATCCTATGAAAAACTGTGTAATATGTGAAAAATTGACTCACTGTTTTGACCAAAAGCTATTCAAATGCTTAGAATGCAAATACAAACTGTTCTCTATAGAAGCCCAAGAAAAGAAGATCACTTTGTGACTCACTTGAGAATGTCACTAATGTATTTTTAAATGCATTTGTGAAATATTTATTATCAATTACATCCACTAGAAAAGAAAAATGTATATGTAACTCTGGGTAATGTTTGCAATACAGTCTTTCTTGTGCCTTCAAAAATTTGGTCCTCAGCTTATGAAGGATCTGAGAAGAGTTAGTCTTTTAAATATTTGGACAGCAGTGTTTCTAATCCCAGCCAGTCCCCTTCTAAAAGTCTCAGGTTTTGTTGGGGACTGCAATTAGATTTGGCACACATATAAGTAATACAGCAATCAGCTCTCCAAAAACTTGCAAAATGAAGCCAAATGCTAAAGTACATGGAACAGCAATACGCTTAGCAGGACAAATACTTACACTAACCCTATGCCAAATCTTGTTGGAATTATTTAAAAGCTTTGTATTACCTCTATGGAAGTCTGACAACAGAAAAAAAGGAAAGAAAGAAAAAGCATTATGTATTCAGAGATGTGTGAAATGCCATTAGTTTACATGAACAGAAAGCCAACAAGAATCTACACTTTCGTTTGTACTTTAAACATCATAAAGGCAAGTGGCTCCCAGCATGTTTAGCCAGCTGCATCTTTCCTATGGATTAACAGAAATGCTTTTCTTAATCTTAAAAATAAAAATATTAACTATTGATTTATCTTTGTAAAATCAAATACATTTAATCCTGATGTGCAAACTGAGAGGTAGGTTTATACAGACATAAGACCATTTTGCTGCTTCTTATTCTGCCCTCTTACCACAGATGCACAGTCCAACATTATGCCTTTTTTTAGCTGTTTCAGCATATTTGCTGAGCCAGCTTTGCCCATATTTTGTTGTAAAACAAAAATTAAACTTAGCAAGGCAGAGTTCTCCAAGTGGCCATTGCCAGTTCTGGTTAAATACATTAAGTTCCATTTGCAAAAGAATGATGCTTATTCATGATTTGTTCAGCCAAAGGACAAAGACTATTATCATTAGCATGCAGGCCCAAGGGTAAAAGGATTGTCAGCAAATAAAGTTCTTTTGAAAAGAAAAGCAGATTTTTTTCTCATATTTTAATTTTCTATGAAATATTGATTTTTTAAAAGGAAGCATAATTTGAACATTAATAGTTTTTGGCAGTATGCAATATAATAAAAGAACCTGACCAATAAATTCTATGGAAAATCTGGCATCAGTTATGGCCACTGAATATCGTGAAAATTCTGGTTAAGGCCTTTCATAAGCATATCATTTTGCTTTCATATTGTACAACAGGCCATACTGACTGATGAATGAATCATTTTAGATTAATACTAAAAATTCAGAAGCAAAACAATTACCTTGCCTTAAATAAGATTTCTAGATGATTAAATGTTTCAGTTAGTAAGTCCAGGAAGGAAAAGAAAGAAAATAAAAAATTTTTTAACAGAATTTAAATTTTTCACTGTGTGATTTCCTGTAAATGTATGCAATGTAGCCATTAAAAATACACTTTGGCCATAGAAAAAAATATAACTTTATTTTTACTCTCTGTTTGATCTGCCTTTGTTACATAACTGATACAGAAGTACCTTAATCCTACTTTTGTGAATGCTTTTCTCATTTATTCCTGTTACTTTTGTCTCTTCCACCTTTCTTCCAAGACAGGTTCTGAAAAGAGATACTTGGTTTCAGTGCCTCTTGTATGTTTGATTTAACATACTTTAAGGTCTCTACACCTTAGTGAAAGTACTCAACATCTGAAACTTGAAATCATTTGTCACTTTTGACCAAAGATTTGGCCAGGATTTGATTTTTCTCATTCTTCCAAAGTTTATTACATGTAACAGAAGAACATTAGTAATGGAGCAATATTAACTAAACCAGATGCTGCAAAGTATAATACAATAGAGTCTATTCTTAATTAGCTTGTATTTATCTCAAAATAATCTGTATTTTGAAAAAGAGATGGATAAGAAAGGAAACCAAAGGTTCTGTGTACTCAGCTTTTCTTTCAGGTGAATTGTATAATCTGCAATGAACATCAGCCTTCCTTATAATTACCATTTAAATTTCCTTTCCTGTTTTCCTTCAGGAGCTTGTGCAATTGACGAGCATCAGTGTGGCAGTGGGGATTGTATACCATTGCATAACCTTTGTGACAACCTACCTCAGTGTGAAGATGGCTCTGATGAAGCAAAGTGCAGTAAGGTTTCTTTCGAAAAGAAGGAGTGCATGTATATTTAGGAGGAATTATGCAGGAAAATAGCCACAAAACCTCAGATAGTATAAACTACTGCAGCTGCATGCAGACCATGCCAATTTACACAGTAGTAGCTCATTGAGTTTGTCAGGACGATAAAAAACAAAGTTGCTTTTCTGAGAGAGTATATGTAAACTGATGAAGATCTTTGGAAAAGGTAGGAAGTTCTTTGTCCTTAAAACTGTGTCTAACAGCCCAAAATGAAATCTCATTACATGTTTTCCTTCTGTATCCATTTCTATTCCCAAATTCTATCAGGTTTTGCTGTAATTAATTTGAGTTTCAAAGCAGTATAAATTCTGCAGTGAATTTCTATTTCTGGATGGAAATTCCGTCTTGTGAGTGTAAAGCCAAATTAAAGCCCATGGCACCCTCCAGCCTGCATAGACTTCATCTTGTGGAAACATTGCCATAGGATGAAAGGATGGCACAGCTGCAAAAGCAACATCCATTGTAGGTGTCCATGTTGCTACAAGCAGACAAATGGATGCTGCTGCTTAGTCCCCTCATAAAACTGTTAATTCCAAAATGTAGGTGTACAATGAGTATGTGACCTCATATCACATAACATGGAAATAGCACTCTTTCTACAAGAAGTTAAATGTAAAACTGACATTAAAAGCATGTTGGGCCTAGCACAGAAATTATATCGATGTTTCTGACAATGTGGTGGTTCTGGCAATTTATTATGGAGCAGTAAGTGGGCTTTTTTAGCTTAGTACAACATCGTCTTCCTTTGTTTCAAAGAGGATTGCTAGGGACCAGATATGTCCTTGGATGTATGCTGACAATTTTCATTGATTTAAACACGTTTTACATGCATATACATATGCTTATGTAATATATATATAAACCCCGATATATTTCTATATATGACATATATATATGTCCAAAGGCACAGATTCTCTCTTCATAATAGACCAATTAGCTATTTTGTTGCAAAGGCAGTCTTCCCTTAAAATGCATGGAATAAAATTCCCTTGAGCTGCTCCTTAAGCAAAGAGGACTTGAATGTTTTTTTCCAGTCATTGCTAAAGAAGATATGAACAAGGTACCATCACCTTAACTAACATGATGTACATATTCCCAAAGATTTATTTTGCCATAGATTGTCTGTTACTTCATAACAAATTGCCTCACATTAAAGAATTGGGAGAATTGTTTCCAAAACCCCATTTCATTTAATCACTGACTGAATCAATTTAAGCCTCAATATAAAATGAAAATTCAATTAGACATCTTCACATTGAATCTTTTCAGTGTCCAAAAGTCTTGCTCATTTTCTTGAATCCAATTTCAATTTCTTATGAGAAGTGGCAATTTGAACTAGACAAACTGATGCTTTCAAATTCTAAGACTTCTGAAACTTCCCAGGAACTGCAAAGAAAAAGTATAGGATACCTTTTGCCCTGCAAAGTTCTCAAAATATATGGAGTTTGAATGAAGCAGTTGTTGAGTGCTAAATTGCTCTCTTACTCCTTACTAACAATGTATTTGGAGAAGAATATGTATCTGCTGAGGAGAAAAGGAATTATAGTTCAAATGGAAGAAGAGAGAAGGGCATCAAAGGAAATTTGGAGAAATCTTGTAGTGTAGAGATTTCGAAATTTTTAAGACTGCTCAAAAATTTCTTATGACTGAGGGTTACCATTTATTAATCACCATCATTTCTTGGATTCGTGCACTGTGGGTGTCAAAGAGGCATTCCTAACAATCTATATATTTTTTTTTTATTGTAGTGGATATACTTCACATTTTTGTGGAAATATTTTGATGGGAAAAGGCTTTCTGGACAACTCACATTTAACAAATGGTTTTCAGAGAGCTTTCATTGTTTGTGTGTGTGTTTTAACTAAAGCTGCAATGAAAACAGTGAACATTCTCAAAGCAATTGGAACTGGAAAATCCAATTTTTCTGTCAGCTCTAGTTGTAACCTCATTTCCAATCAGCATTACTAAGCATCATGTAGTTAAAACTTCACACAATATCTGAAAATTACATAATGCTGGCTAAGAAAAAACATTGGTTAGAGTTGATGGAAAATGTACTGCTTATTGTCCTTTTGCAAAATGCAGGGTATGAAACCCTCCTGTGACAGAAATATAGAAGAAGATAACAATAACATTTCCTTCCTGTGAGAATACAACATCTCAGAGATGCTGGGTTTATTACCATTGTAATGTATTTTAATCTTTTTCTTTTTTTTTTTTTTTTTTTTATCTGTTTATATTAAATTTCTGCTTGCTTGGGCCAGGAGGAGTAATGGAGGGGGGGAAGGGAGGAAGGTCATTTACCAGCTATCTAAAATGCTTCTGTCCATTTTGGTCTACAGTAAGATTGTTTAATGGTACTCTAAGCACTGAAGGGCTGGTACAGGCCAGAATTGGGGAGACGTGGCACCTGACATGTGCAGATGATTGGAATGAAGAGATTTCAGACAGTGTTTGCCAGCTTCTGGGGTTAGGGTGAGTGAAAATATTAATTATCTTTGTAACTTATTTGCAGATTTGTTTAATCTGCATATTGGTGTTTTCCTCATCATTTTACTGGTGTCTTTACCACCCGAAAAAGGGCAAGTATATTTTTCTGTAGTAAGTGACCTGCTTGGTGGGCTAACAACTTCATAACTATTGCAAACCCTATTTTGATGGCATTCATTAAAGGATCGATGACTCTGAATATGGCAGAATAGTCGTGAGGATGCATATTGGAAAACACTGGGAGACTAATGTGGAGATACTAGTCTTTTACCACTTTACGTCATCATTTACATCTTCACTTGTATGACAATGACTCAAGAGTAAAGCTGGAGAAAACAGCAGCCTTGGCTGTTCTGCCATCATATTAATATTTTAAGTAAGTTCAAGATAATCACTTGGGTATTCTTCTGCTGGGTTCCAAATACGTGCCATAACTATCATTAGACATAAGCTATTGGGAGAGGAAACTGTATTTCTCTTGAGGTATACTTTAAGAGAGGAGGGAGTTATATAACTGAAAATTCACTGCCATCCAATGAATAATAAATAGGTTTCTGACAATGCTGATGTTTTTAGAGAATGTCACTCATCCAAGTAATAATCAAATTAAATTCTAATCTTGCAATTCATTATGCTGGTCTCTGTCCAAAGTAGGATGCCTGCAAATTCCCTTCTGATAAATTAATTGTAGAAATCACAGAATTAGGACTTAGAAAAATATCAAAGTATTATTTGAAAATATTTTTAATCATTAGATGAATGTGTCCTGATTCACTGTTTTACTTTTTTCCCTTTGGATAGGTAAACACGTAAATTTATGTAAATATAAGATAGCTGCATGCACAAATCCTGGTTGTAATTTATATACATAGTGATCTCATTTACACAGGCACATAAGAACATCCAATGGCTACATGTTCTTCTAGTAAACACATTGTCCTTTACAGTGGCCAGTAGCCTTCTTCCTCTTATTCTTTCTCCCCCCTGCCTAATTCTTTTCCCTCTATAACTTTTGGACAGTAGTGATTTTGTAGTCTGCTGGTTTCCTTTCTATTTTTGTATTTGATAGGCTTCAGTGAACTTTGTCTTTTATGGTACTTTCTATTACCTTTAAAAATTACTTATGCTTTTGTCTCTATGATATTCTCCGTAACATTTGTCTCCATAACAATATAATATTTATATTCTATAAAATAATGCTCTTGTTAAAAAAAAAAAAAAATTCCTATTAAGTTTCCTAGTTACTTCTTTTTCATTCAATTTCTCAGTTTATTACATATTTCCATTGTCAAGAGAAAGTATTTTTAAACTGAAATTGCATCACATTGTCACATTCTGGGTGCTACTGTTGTTACTGGTCCTACAGTCTAGGATAAAATTCTCATATATACAACTAGACAAAACCCCTGTAATCATCATGTTATTTCTGCCTTCCATGAATCCTCCTGTAGCAACAGATTTGTTAATAATTGTGACACAATATTTATTACTAAATGGATGCTTGTAATAACAGGTCTCAAGTAGGGTATAGCTCATGCACCTATCCTGAGTAATTACCTAGAATCCTGCTTTAGTAGAGAAAAAAGCTAAGGTTCATTTACTTTTGCACAATTGCTTATATGTTTGCTAGTCTCATTTACTGTTTAAGTTATGAAAAGGAATAAAATGATAGGAATCCTGTAGCATATGCTGATTGTTTATGTAGCTGGGCTAGAAAGTGCAATGCTCCACACAGATTCTAATACAGCACACATGTGAATCCTTTTGCCTCCATTCTTCAAATATGTGACTGTTACATTTGTGGTGTGTGCTATACAGGAAGCAAATCTGGAGGTATGCCTATATGCTCAGCTACAAAATAGAGCTGAGGCAAAGCATTCACAAATATTCTTAATGAGTCTGAGGTGCCGGGTGCACAAATTAATGGTCTTGAGAAACCTGAACAAGCTCCTTTGCTCATCGTACACCTGTAACTCTGTGCATCCATCAATGCTGTTAAAATCTGAGTATTGTTAGCATCGCTTTTCCTTGAACAAACAAAATCATAACTTGAGCTTTTCAGCATTATACTGGTGTGGTGTGAAACAAACTTGTTTCTCTGAAACCAGAGCCATCCAGGTCTTTGTTGAATTGTACCTGGGAATGGGAGTAGACCTTGCAATTTTGCCATACCCAAAAGTCCAACAGGGACTGAGAGCTCAGGCCTTGCTCTCAACTCTGCAGTCTATTTTCTTCATGAACTCACAAAATTCTTGAGAAGGAAATGAGCTCATTAGAATAAAATGCTTTGCTTGAAATTTCCAGGTTAATTAGATTTTCATCATCCCAATTTATGAATGGTCAGTAGTAGCTATGCGCTAAGCTCCTCGCAGCACCTCAGAAAATCCTGGTTTTAGCTGTCAGACCCACGTTCTCCAGTGTACTGAGAATAAAACATAGGGCCTGAAATCGTTAAGAATTATTCCCAAGAATCTATGCAGGGGAACAAAAAATAATCTGATGTATAAATTAGGATAATTCCAGTATCTGAAGGGGGCCTGTAAGTATGCTGCGGAGGGATTCTTCATTAGGGACTGCAGAGACAGGACAAGGGGTGATGGGTTTAAAACTTAAACACAGGAAGTTTAGATTGGATATAAGGAGGAAATTCTTTAATGTAAGGGTGGTGAGGCACTGGAATGAGTTGCCCAGGGAAGTTGTGAGTGCTCCATCCCTGGTGGTGTTCAAGGCCAGGTTGGACAGAGCCTTGGGTGACATGGTTTAGTGTGGCAGGGGGATTGGAACTGGATGATCTTAAGGTCTTTTCCAACCCTAACCATTCTATGATTCTATAATAAACAGATAACACACTCTTACTCTGCTGTGGGGCCAATGAGAACCATGTGCTGAATATAAGAAAGAACCTGGTACTCAGAGTGTTTGGACTGTGTTTGTAAGCATTGAGATCCTAATAATTTGGTAACAGATTTAATTTTATTTCAGTTGTCACCAAGTAATAATGTGTACTTTGACCTGAAAGCCACAGGAGGAATCTCAATGATTCTTTTTGGATTTGTAGGTTCAGAGTTTCACTTAGGATCAGACATTACCATCAAACTTGGCTTACACCCATTGTTTAAGAGTCTTCATTTCAAACCTGGAAAGTATAGAGAAGTTACTTTTATTTATAATTTGCAAATTTTCATACAAAATTGGGTGCATGCAAACATTTAGAAAACAGCAGCTCTTCATATGAATCTATGTGTGGAAAAACAGCTTTAATGTCAAAGAAAGTGTTCATTATTTGTAACTTGCTACTATTCTTCATTTGTTTCTTTACTGTCACAAAATCAGCAGGTGAAACTGAAACACTCTCCTGCAAACATCCCACAGCTTGATAACTAAACAATAAATTACAAAATGCATGCCCGTATTTTCTTCAAATAAGAAATGTGGGGTTTTGTTGTTGTTTGTTGGTTGGTTTGTTGTTTTGGGGTTTTTTTTTTATTAACAGAGAAAAGAATTGTAGCTGTCAGAGAGCTGGACAGTTGGACTTCTAGCCTTATTCTGAATATTTTTCTCAACATAGTACCACACCACTGGAATCTTTCCCAACATTTGCTACTGCTTATTTTCACTGAACACATCTGAGACTGTTAGAGACTGAAATCACAGTGATTCATACAGTATTAAATACATGAAGACCAATAATATCTGAGACATTTAGTGCACAGATATGTGCGTACATCTATTTGTAAGAAACTTTTAAGACTATTCTCTAATTTTTCTGTAAGTTTTGGATGTAATTCCATCCATGTTGGATGGAATGAGGGTTACTTAACACCTAGGCTAGTGTCTTAAAGTCCATTTGTGTCACAACCTGCAAGATTTCTATAAGATCATTTTTATTAACAGAAAATAAAGAGCTATGGAAAATATATTCTTGTTACTAAACTGAATATCTCCAGAAAAGTGTCTGATTTCTTATATTACATAAATGCTTAACTCTCATCATTTACCCATAAGTTAATTAAAAGAGCAGCAGATTGATTTTTGTGGTCATTCATAAAGCTTAGAGATTTTGATTTCCAGTAGTGTGTGCTTCAGCGCACTAAGAAACCAAATGAAATTATCAAAGGTTTTCTCAAAAAAAGGGCTTAGATTTTATTTTAAAAAGCTGGGAAAGCTTAATAAAGCCCCTGTGGTTCTGAACTGTAGAACAGAAATCTCAGCATTAATTTAAAATTAAAAAAAAAAAAAAAACGAGAAAAAGAAGAAGCGTGAAAAAAGGTTTGCTCAGTCTTTGCTGCAAAAAAGACCAAGAAAGATGCTGAGGTAAGATGAGAGATTTTCACAAGTACTGTTAGGCTGGTGGAAGCTATGAATTGGAAGGATTCCTGCTATAATATGCCATGGAAAATATAAGCCAGTAATATTCATAAATGTACATACTCTAAGCTTTTCCTGGTAGCATGTTCATTTTTTACATTGACAAAAGCTTCTGCTTACTAACATTCTCAAGAAACAACTTGGTGCTTTTTTCACACATTTTCACTTTTCATAGATTAGTGATTAGACTGGTCTCAGCAAAGTTCCTTATAGTAGAATTTGACTTCACCTACCTGGGTTGGTACTTCACCACTCTCCCAAACCATTTAAAGGCTTTCCCAGGGAACCCTAAGGT
>JBCJKH010040588.1:0-15778 GCA_039877255.1 Loriculus beryllinus | reverse complement strand
GTGCAGCCATGCTGGCTGTCACCAAGTACCTTGTTGTTTTTCATGTGCATTAGCATTCCTTCCAGGAGAGTCTGCTCCAAGATTTTGCCAGCCACAGAGGTGAGACTGACTGCTCTGTAATTCCCTGGGTCATCCATTTCCCTCTCTTGAAAATGTGGTTTATATTTCTTTTTTTCCAGTCGTCGGGAATTTCACCTGACTGCCGTGATTTTTCAAGTATGATGGACGATGGCATTTCATGACACATACTCAAGTTGATGAAGAGGCTCAAATCCAACTTTATTACCACCAAGCCCTTTTCATCCCCCTGATCATTACTTTCCCAACCTGCACATACATACAACGCTCCCTGTAAAACTCTCCAGGTAAATAGTCCAATCACCATGTTGCAGACCCTTTCAGAATCCCCACATTCTCAGGCCTCCAGCTGAGATTCCTGCCACAACTACATCCTGGCCCATCCTCCCAAGGCTTGCTTGTTTATCTTCCCTGTCCTTCAAAGTTCCAACGCATAGCCCCAGGGCTTGTCAAGCACCAAGGCCTCAGAGCTCATTCCCAAACTCTTTCTCATGCAAATCTTATCGCCTTCACTCCCTACACTTAGCAACTTCCTTTGCCAGCTCCTTCAGGACCCACGGATGGATTTCATCAGACCCGATGTTGAACCATCCACTTTTCACAAGTATAGCCAGTCTATATATTTCTTCCCTTTTCTGAAGTAATCTTTGAAAGACTGTTATCTCCTTTCTTATTTGCTGCCTTAATGCTACTTCATTTATGTTCTCTTTGTTATATCACTTTACAAGAGGCAAATAATGCTATTTTTTTCCTACTCCACACAATCCATCACACACTATCTCCTGTGCCCAGATTCAGGCAGGTCAGCAAATAAATACTTTTTGTGAGATTTCCATCTTCTGCTCAACTTACATTAAAACAAAAGAAGTAATGCCCTCAACAGCAGGGTTAAGAAGAAGAATATGTGAATATCAATGAAGTCCAAGAACTTTTCTCTCATGAGAAAATGACCAATTAAGAATGCTCATATAATAAGCATGTTGATACAGCGATACGAAACAAACATATTTTCATCTACTCAGAATTAGTGTTCTTCCCTAGTTTAGATTATGTTTCCTCAACATAGCGTAAGTAGATCACACATAATGCAGCAATGTTTCCATTAATAATTTCAGAGGTGTTAGCTATCCTGTATTGTGTGTGAGAAAAAAGACAAGCATGTTACCAAAGTTTTGCATCACCCTCTGTAAGTAATCTTTCCTTGGGGCCACTGCTGAGAGAGACTTTCTTTTGACAGTAGGAATATGAAGAAACCAGAGCAGAAAAGGGGAGCTTTTGAATTCAACCTACAATACGCAGCAGGAAAGAGACTTTCCAGGATAAATAAGTGGAAATTAAGGAAAATGCCAATGGGTTGCTGGCATGGAACCTATCGGCAAGTCTATCTAAACAGAAGTAAAGGTGGTGTTGGAGTGGCAGTGCTCCAGGGGTAAGTGGGAAAGAGAGCCTGAGTATGTCTTCCCTGAGAAGGTGAGAAAGGTGAGCCATCCATCACTGTTGACCAAGTGTCTGAAATGCAACTTACAGAAAACCTATTTTTTCAGTTAGAAAAGGGTGAAAGGAATTAACCTATTCTCCATCAAAGATACAGGCAGGTGGAGAATCAAGCACTATGTATGCAGTTTAAAGGGAAATATATCTTGTCAAAGTAAGCTGCAATGAGGCTAATTCGTCACTATACCAGGGTGCCTACTGTACTCAGAGAGGAGGGAGGGTTACAGGAGGGTCTTGGATCAGTCAACTGCTTGGTAAATACTCTCCAAGGACTGTTCATACGTTTTCATTTTAGATGATGTTGAAACGTGGGCTGAAGATAGAGAAATATCTGGTTGCATACAGCAGCATGGTATATCTTGGGAATGGGTATGAATCGTCTCTATCACTGTTATAGCCTGGATTAATGAAGGATGTTGAGTTTAAACAGAGTTAGCTAGTCTACTAAACAGAATATTCAGTAAATTCAGGTAAATCCGGTATTACCATGCTTTTAGCTTTGTTAACAACTCAAATTAAGGAAAGACCATCCAGCCTCAGAGCAGGGTTTCACTCTGCCCAGTGATCGAAAAAATGAATTCTGATATAACAGTATGGCCAAGCATGAGTATCAAATTTAAGTAGCCCTGTTTCATTAGTTCTCCTCAGTAGAGGAGGAGGGTTTGCTGTCATTTTCTCATGTAGTTGACACACAAACTTGAGATATGAATCTCAAGTCCTGTTGTGTTCCTCGAAAGTGACATAAATCTGCACACAAAGAATCCCTTTCAAATGAAATAGGAAGAGATTATTTCAAATAAAAATAGATGAAACTTAAGTGTTTTGAAAATACATCCAGTACCAGTTGCCTGATCTGGCCCTGGAGCAGGTAGTTGGTTACTGTCACATATTTTGCTACATTAGGCACTATAGGCACCAGGGAGCCACCAGTCCTTGAGCTCCAGAGCTGTGTGCACCAGTCAGGTGGCAAAGTAAGGGCCTCACTAGTGTGGTCTCAGTCCACAGAGCTTAAATGCAGGTGATGGGTCATGGGCAGAGAATCCACAGGGGATGTCCCAGGCAAGGCTTATTGCAGCTCTTTCTCACAGGTAGCTGTTTTCACACAGCTGTGTCCCATCCAGACTGACCTGGGCCGCGGGATCTGAACTTGCATGAACTGCTGCTGCACACAGACTCTGATGCTAGCCATATTAGAAGTTAAATCAGTATGGTCAAAAAGTATTTCACTACCAAGGAAAAATATTTTAAGAAGTTTAGGAGCCTTAAATAACATGCATTAATTAATCCTGATGAATGAATGTGTTTGTTTTAATAACCATGATGATCAAGGACTGCCCAATGGTGTCCCAGTTGCCTCACTGGAGTAACTCACTGCAGAGGTAGCAACTGTTGTTGGTACATGGTTAGAAATGAGCAAGCCATGTGGTGAAGAGCAGGGCAGAAGTTAAGCATTAGAAGTGAAAAAGCAGAAGCTACGGATTTTGAATTCACCAGAACTGCAGCAGGAAGCATCCTCCTGCAGGAACCTGCAGTCCCTGGGCAGGCAAGGATGGGCCAAGCTCCTGATACAGAGCAGTGCTGGTTCACGAAGAAATTTGAGGAGTAATTGCAGCACTGCGTGCCTGGACATCATGCCTCTGTCTTGCTAAGCTGAAAGGATCGCATCCGGATTAGAGCTAATGAGTTGAAAGTGATTCACATAACCCACTCTTCAGCAATACATTATATATGACTACCAATGTACTAAGCATAGGCAGAATTCATCTCTGCACAAGTATATTTTAAACCTCTGTATTATCTACAATAAAACATTTAAAATAGGATAAGACTTATTTATTGCCCTTCTCCCAGTTCAAGCCCTATCACACCATAATGTTTTATAGTTTTAATATCAAAATAGTTCATTCAGTACCAACTTACTCACTTTTCTTATTATGTGTGGGTTTACAGAGGCTTGAGCAGCTCCTCGTGTCACTTCAAACTTTTCTTTTTGTGCATTCATAGGCAAAGCAGTTGACTGGCAGGCACACATCTGTGCTGCATAGTCACAATGCATGAAGTGAGTTTGATGCTTTACTAGAGAACTACAACAAAATCACTTTTGTTACCTGCTACAGGACTGGCCAGTCTCTCTCCCAACCTCCTTCACACTCTAAATATTGTTCCTGGTAATATAAGAACTGAAGGAACTGAGATTAGGACTCCTTTAAAGAGAATTTATTAAAACCTCAGAAGGCCTGTGTACATGAGAAAAACTTCCAGAGCTAAGATTAAAGTTGGCACTTTAATAAAGAGTGAGATTCCTGAATAAATTGGTGGTTCCACAGGTGCTGAGCATCTGCCACTAACATTAACTTCCATAACAGCAGAAACCAGGCAGCACCTACGAAAACAAAGCTCTTTTTGTAGGTACTTGAACACGCCAAAACTGTGCCCCACGCTTCCCATCCCTTTGACTGACCTCAGTTTGGCTAATTTGCTTTCAATATGCTCAGTTACTGCACAGCTGTTCATCACAGCCACCTAAGATCAGGGATGTACGTTCACACAGCTATGCCCATTGGAAATGGAAATAAGATTGGAAATACCCTCTCTCCCCAGCTGTATGCTACTTGCTTATGCTAGAGCTTACTGTCCTAAGGAGGAATCTTGTCAACATTTGATAATCTGCTTCAGACAACCACAACTGGGTTAATTTAAACAGCTGATGAAACTGGTTTGCACTAGTGGGGCTGTTTGCATGAACTGTTCTAGCAAATCCACCCAAGATCCCTTCCAGGAGCAGAGCCGTGGGGACAGCTTCCAGCTGCTGGCTGTGCGAACAACTGGGGGTAGAATGGTTGAACAGGCACTTGGGATCTCGAGGAGGACATCTGTCCATGGCCTAACATGGAATTATCTGAGACACTGGGAAAACAAAAATGAGTCACAAGAGAACACTGAATAAGGACAGAGTCCAAAACAAGGGTTTGTCTCCAATTTGTTTACCATGGATGGAGATTTCCGCTAGAATTCACTGCTGATGTCCAAATGTCCTTCAGCATCCCAAGGAGACTAGTCCCTTGTGAAAACGTCTTTAATGACTTGAAGATACCCAATGGTGCCTGAGTGTCCAGCTTTGTAACCCAGCTACCCTTTTCTGCTCTATGATTTCAGAAGACAAAAGAGAATGAGAACAAGCAAATAAAATATAATCTCTCCTCAGTAAAAAAATCATCTGTATTAAAGCTCACAAATACATCTGTTAGATTTCAGGCATTATTCACAGCAACAATGTCTGCCTCTTATCCTTTCCTCTCAGCAGGGAAATGAAAAGCTGGAAAACACTGCTCATTTTACCCCATCCCCAACATTGTAATATTTTCATCTCTGTAGTCAAGTACATAACTCAGTCCTCACATCCATATTTTCACAATTGTGGTACTACAGCATGCTCTGGGCTCCCTTTTGCTTTTTTCCAAGATATATTATTACCTCCTGTACATTTTGCTCTCTTCCTTTCCACCGTATTTCTAGCACATTGCTTGCCCCATGTGCTGGGTGAGAACTTTAACTGATTTTATGGTTGTAAATAATTCTGCTAATAGATTTAGATTAGTGCCAGATTTAGTATAATGCTACTTCTACAGCTATGTTTCAAGTATGTGAACACAGACTGGCCTCATCTGGGCTGGTTTTGACTGCCGCAGTGCTTTATCCTTCACACTGTAAACAGTATCCTGTGGCTCGCATCTGAAGATTTAACCCTGTAAAGGCAGGAGAGTATCATCTATGAAGCAATAAAAATCAGTATGCTTCACTGCGAATTTCCCCAATCACTCATTCATGCACCTCAGATAGCCAGTAACATCTGGCTTGACAGGAAGTTTTTACATGTTATCTCCAGTTTGTGTTGCATTAGACACCAAAGTTACAAGGTCTAATGTGTTTTTACATAGTCTTTTCATTGTCTGATGTGTTTTGCTAGGGATAAGCCTACTGGTTATTAACTGGATAAAACCTGATATTAGCTTGCCTTTGTTTAATTTCTAATGTTATTTACTCTGCGATAACTGACTAACCTCAGTTAACATAGTGAATTGTTTGCCCTGTAATGACCAGATAGTCTATTCCATTATGTAAACTATTTGCATAGTGATTATGATTTAATGTTATTGGTAATTAGAATTATTTGCCTGCTGGTAATGCTGTATAAATGATCTGTCATTAATCACAGGGCACACCTTTCCAACAGCTCTAATGAGGAAAGCTGCAGTTTAATGTCACTAAACTATGGGTCTCCTCTGGGCCATTGTTTTACATCATGGGGAACTGTTTTCTGTATTTATTGATTATTCACTGATCATTGCCATAAAAGACCTGGGGCTTTGTAAATGTCTTTATTCTTTAATGTAAGATATCATTAGATTTTGGGTCACAGCAGTCAAAACGTGTAGCTGCTAAACTTTGCTGATCAGATTTTCATACTTGCAGTTTTAAACCACATCACAAGTTCCTTCACTTGAAGAAGGACAAAGATCCATAGTCCACATCCCCCGCATTATTACAAAGAGAGCCAAGGGCACATCTTTGCCAAAGGAAAATTAAAAAAGACCAAGGCCAATGAGACCCTGGGCAGCAGAGCGTTGTCTTTAATTCAGGAAAAGAAACTTCCAAGGGGAAGCTCCTCTTCCCCTGCAAAAAGCCAACTGAGAAATGTTGTTGCTCTTTTCTTTTTTTGCACCTGCTACTTCATATCTGTCTCCTTGCAATAAGCTACTAGGAAACTAGTTGGTGAGAGAAACAGCAAAAACACACTCAGAATTCTTCCAACTCCTATTTAGTGATTGCTGTGCTTAGTTGCCTGCTTGGAAAACTTGTCCATTCAAAGACGAGTACCACAAAACCAGTCCTATGAGCTCTGCAGTGATGAGCCAGTGTGTAACAGCAAGCTGAGTCCACACTGCTAATGTATACTGACACTTTCTGTGTATGAAAACCAGGACAGAACCATTATTTACCAGGATTTCCAAGGAAGGAATTAGAGCGTAAGAATTCCAAGACCCAGAAAAGCAGGATTTAAGGTACACTCCAGAACCCTGCACCTCTATGCACCTCTGTAGGCCATGGACAGGTATTTCAAGGTCATATGAGAAGTCCAAGTCAGATTTTCACATATCCAGTCAGTGCAAAACTTAAATGTCTTGTCAGGCTCTGTAGTTACTTAAAATCAAACCTATCTTATTAACCAGTGTAAGATGATAGTTGTTGCCAAATGAGAGACATTCTGAAATGAGAACCATGCCTAGTAAAGAGCCTTTACTATGACTTAACTGCAAGGCGTTTAGTGTAAATGCTTTTTTCTGAGTGTCTGACGAAGCTAGAACTGTATATGAAGGATGAAAATACTTGTCACAACACTTTCTGTAATTTTTGTGACATAAAGAACTGTTTACGTGTATAGCGATTGAGTCAAATTGCAATGCCTGTTTATCATGCTGATAGTCTGAAGGAAATATTTGTACAGAAAAGCTTTATTTAGAATCCAAAGGAAAATAGCTGAATCCTACTGAACTAGAAAATGCATGCAAAGGAAGATCAATGTGAGTAAAATATCTCTTTTAGTATTTTACTGGGGGAAAAACCAATAATCAGGATGTTATTTTTAATTTTGAGCCTTCGTAAGATTTTGAACCATCTTGGTTGTGTCTTGGAAGGTTAAACAAAAAGTCTACTCAGTTGTATAAGGAAGAGCTGGATAACAGAGGAACATAAAGAAGAACTACATATATTTAAAAGGCTAACTGATGACTGATCAATGCAAATAAATATTAAATATGAATGATGAGCCTTTCTCATGGAACCTGTGTGCTTCATAAAATCTGAACTATGAAAGCCTAGCAAAAGATTTGGAAGACCAGTGTTTGTGCATTCTTACTGAATAATGCCAAAAAAATACATTTCAAAGCATTTGGTGGTGTGTGCTTTGCACCAGTCTGTACCCTTCATAAAATGTCTACTGACAGAATGAAGTAGCCAAACAGTGAGATGTGCATAGAGCAATATATTGGAAATATGGTGGGTGTCTTTGGTTATTCAGAATACAACAGCTACTTTTTTGTGTAGCCAAATATAATCAAATGAACAGTTGTCCGCTAACATTACGCTTTTCTCAGACAAGAACAGTATGTTTCTCTAAGTCTTTTGATAAACTGAGAACACTTGCCCTATAATAACAAGAAATTGAGGGAATGTTGTTTTATGAGTTCTGTGAACATTTTGCTAAAATAGCAGCAAATGACTTTTTCTGTGAATGTACAGATGTGTTTTGCATTTTGGCTCATTTCATTTCACTTATTTCTTTCATCAGCAAATGAAACCATAGAGGAGTATATTTTTTTAATTTAGAGTTAGATTATTTTTTTTTCTTAACAGTAATTCCAAGAAATATATTTCAATTTAGGTTAGAATACTGCCATCCATCAGACAGTGCATTCAGCTAAAACCACTGGAATCACACAAACATGAGTGTTAGGTAGATGCTATGGGTAGCAACAATGCTGCAGATAAGCTGTGTAAGAAAACCAAAACCATAGGTCTGATTTCAGATGCAGGAATCGAGTCACATATTAGCTTTATCAGTGTTTGTGACTTTTCCCCCTTCTCCCTCCACTTCATCAAGGAATGAGTTTAGGAAACCCCATAAATGAGTCCTCTGAGTCTTTTCAGATGGGCAGAGAAAATAGCAGGGAGCATAGAAAGGCACTGGAGAGGAGGGATACTCACACACCCTGTTGTTCCTTGAAGTTTTTCAGAGTGTATCTCTTGTGGAAAAACAGTCCAGCTACACCCATGTGTTCCTTGTCCAAGAGCTGAGCTAATCTGAGTTTACTAGCAGGGATCTGTATATAAAAGGATTATGTGAGGAGATAGTTGTGTGGTCTGGAGGGGACAGACGATGTGGGACAGCCAGGTGTGCAATACCCACGGTGTTCCAGACCCCTCACGATTATCCTGGCAGTGGAGGATCTGGCTCTGTGCAGTGGAGGATCTGGGGAACCACAATTCTTCCTCCTGAGATTCTTTGGATTATCTTTTTCTTGTTCATCCTGAGGAATTTGGGGAATTTCTAGCAATTGCTTTCTTCTGCAGGCTGAGGAGACCAGATGATTTGTAGATACTGGACTGATGCCACACTGCAGAGACTGAAAAACCCCCTCAAGCAAAGGAAAGAGAATTGCATATACATATATACTAAAATACAGCCTGTACAAAAACTTACATAGCAGAAAATAGGGCAGCAAGTATAACAAAATACTGAAAAAGCTACTAAATAATAATTATTGAATTTACAAAAAAAATCAAGAAGCCACTTGCAGGGATGCCTTTGTGCATAGTATTAAATAAAACATATGACTCTCTTAGCAGTTTAATTCTGAGTAATACTGACTAAACTTTGCTTGGCCTTCAGCTGAGAAGTAAAAAAGGGTAACAGAGTTACACATAATGCTACCTCAATGCCTCCCTAATCCATAACAGAAACATTAATCACTGTGTCTTTGTCATGGCAGCAAGGCAGTTTGCAGTCTGTCTGTGTACTTGATTTATGAACAGCTGATGGCCATTGACTGCAGCAATCCACCAAACAGTATTTTGTACTTCCTTTTGGTCTGAGTATAGTTGTTACAGAGCACTGACATTATATTCCGTCTATGTACAAGGTTATACTATATATACCTATATATAAACTATACACAGGCCTAATTTTGTCAGCTCCTTCATTTTCGCCTTTCTTTGGTCTGGTTTTTGTGTCTTGCTCTCTCCACCTCCATCACAATATGCTTTGCTGATCTCAGACCCCTGGCTCACCACCTTGCTTGAAACTCTGGGCTTTGCCATGCTCAAGAGCAGGATCAGCACACTTCTATCATGCAGTACTATCCAGGTGAGCTCCTGTCCCAGCTGAGCAAGAAATGGCATGGTCCTCCAACCTATTTTCCTTCATCTCTCAGGAGGTTTCCTCTTCTCTCGTAAGTTTCACATGAAATTAGGACTTTCAAGATCTGATGCAGATTCTTTTGGGCAAGAGTCCCCAGTATGTGAGCTCTACTTCACTCAAACTCTGCTTCACATGGCTGCTTTGAAGGAAAAGGAAGGGGATTAGATTAGCATTTTGTTCTTTTGCAGCTGCCTAAGAAGTGGGAAACTCACCTTGAGCTACCATTTAGAACCACCTGGGGGGGTCAAAAAGAGGCCTCCCCTCTGCTTTTCCCCTCACAAGCAAGGCATGAGTCTTGAGTCTAAAAACATTAGACTCCAGTCTTTTGGAGGGAAGTGGCTCCCTATGGGTATGTACCTGCAGTGATATGGCAGCTATGGAAACCCATGCATGTTGTGAATGTGCCTGCTTTGCGTGGATTTTCTCCTGTGGTCTGGTCTCTGGGGGAATTCTGCCCATATTTGATGAAATATCTGTGTCTTCCCTTTCTCCATGTTATCTCATTCCTTAGCCCACCTCTGTGCTGTGGACTGCAACTTTTAAAAGCCAAGGCTACAACCAAATTTCTATTAATCATAAGCCTATGACAGTGCAGCAGATTGCTGCATTCAGTAGCATTTAGGAGGATATTGCTTTGTAAACTGTACTGTTGCCTGTCACAAAGCACTCTTCGTTGGTTAATGGTATCTTGGAAATAATGGTTAAATTTAAGGCATCTCCAATCCTGGAGAGTGTGTTAAGGGAAAAAAAAAAAAAAAAAAGAAAAAGCCAACTATTAGAAAAGCTGGGTCTTTTTAATGCTTTATCTTACCTCTCCTGGTAAGAGAGTGAGGGATGTAGTCACACATATTTGAAAGGTGGCTTGAAGAGATAGTGGTGCCCTACAGGAACTTGTGGCATCAAAGGGTGTATAATGAGACATAATGGGATGCAACTAGGCAATAACACTATCCAGATAAGTAGTCTTTCATCCTGGAAGTATATTCCAGATGTTCATAAATTCAATTGCAAACATTTCTGAGGGAGGATTCCCAGGTATGCTGGGTATGGGCTGGCTAGGTAGGAAGGGAATGAGGGAGGGGAGGCTGAGCTGCACCGTTGCCCTGGCTGGCACAGCACTGACTCCCGTGCAGCCCTGCCAGCCCGAAGCATGCTGGGCTCTGTGCCACAAGGGTTCACTCCCCAAGGAACCAGCTGGAAGCCCAGTAAAGCTGATCTGAACCAAAACACTATTATAAGGCTCCACCTCCCACTGGTGAATAAAACCTCTGGGGTAGGACCAGGACGAGGGCTTGGCCCAGGTAGCTCCATGCAGCCCTTGGCCCAGAGCCCAGGTAGCTCCATGGGAGCCTGTTGCAGCTTCCATGAGCATCACATCAGCAGCAGGGCAGGGGAGGCACTGACCTCGGTGTGCATGGTGGGCATGCTTGGCTCACAGGCAGGGACACAAAGCAGATCAAGGATGCCAGCATACATGAACTACTTCGGCTGTAGTCACTGTAAGTGGTGAGAACAAAACACTGGCCTGTTTCTAGTGAGAGTTTGGGAGGAAATGTGAGATAAAGCAGAGCAAAGTCAGGTGGTGGGGCTGCAGAGCGCGGAGGTGCTGGTTTGTTGTTTATCAGTAAAGAGCTTGTATTCTCATGATATCATTTAAATGGGTGAAAATTTAAACATTAATAATACTGCGATAAGCAGAAAACGACTCCGCATCCACCGTCACCCACGAGATGGAGCTCTCGGCTCAGGAGCAGGGAGGATTTTCTTTGTGTTGCCGAAAAATGAAACGTTTTTGCTTTCGCCCTTTTCTAATTTCTTTTGCTAATATAATGCAGATTGGTTTTATACATTATTTATGGAGTCCAGAACTGGTATAGGGGATGCTGTCACTCATTTTAATGATTTAGATATGTTTTTTATTTTTATTATACTGTATAGACTTTGGAAAACCTTCATTTGGATCCCATTTAGAATACAGGAAGTTGCCCAAACCTTGGATGTGAACCTTAATTTACTGAAATTCTTGTAAGGCTGAGAATATTTACTGCTGGCATTTATTGCTCCTGTGAGAGTCAGAGCGAGGATGGAGGGTTTTGGGGGGAGAAAGAGAGGAAAGACGACTGTAACTTCAGCCAAAAAAGCAAAGAACATATGTTGGAGTCGTGCTCAGCTGTGTGAGTGCAGCAGCCGGGTAATCTGCCTCTGAGCTGCTCTGCTAGGATGAGGAGGTGCCTTACGCCTTGGAGATCAGTAGAATTCTAACAGGACTCATCCTTTGGAGAGGTGAATCTGCTTTTCTGAACCCTCTTTTTATAGAGTGGATTTCACAAACAGCTAGGATGCTTGACTTGATGTACCCCATAGAGGATTGGGCCCTTTATTCTCCTTCAGCAGAAGTCCCTTTGGACTTTGTACTGTGCTCTGCAGGTAAAGACTGCAGGGATTTTAGCTCTGTGGGGTTGCAGTGGTTCCAGGGGTGCCTGAGGGAAATCCAAATGCAGGATGCCAGGCAGCCCTGGCTGGAGCAAGAGGAGTGCTGCAAATGCACCACTGTGTTGCAGGGGACTGGAGAAGGTGACCCGGGAGCCAGCAGTATGGATGCAGGAAAAGATCTCCTCTTTTCCTTCCTCCTTTCAGTTACATTGTGCCTGTACAGAATATTAAGTCTATACAAGGTTTGGTTGTTAAAACTTGTAAAGAAAATACTCCTAGTACAGGGGCAGTCTTTGGTTGGGATACAAGTGCAAGGGATTTCATCAGCTTCCAGCCTTTCAGAAAATCAGAGTTCTGCACTTCAGGAAAAAGAACAAGAAATTCCCACTGTGTTCTTTAATTTTAGAGAAAAGCAGAGCAAAAATTTTAATACTTATTTTTAGATGTTTGCTTTATGCCCCCCTCTTCCTGCCACCTCCCTTCCATTCAGCTGCTTAACCTACCTTTCAGCCAGTCTCTCTGGTGGCTTGTTTGTCCTGCACTGTGACACTTAAAATGGCTAATAAAGCAGCTGGCAGGAGGATGAATGAAGGGACTATGCCAGCTATTGCCAGTATTGTGGAAAAAGTAACGGTGAAATTTTGATATTTTAAAATTGAAATTTCCTCAGAAACCTGTATATTATAGACCAGAGAGTTCTTAAAGGTATACTTTCTTAAAGTAACAGGAAGTTCTTAAAGGTAACAGGAAGGGATTCTATAGGTACATTGCAAATAAAAGATAGACTACGGACAACATGGGTCCCCTCCGGAAGATATCAGGAGAACTGGCTACCCCGGATTTGGAGAAGGCTGAGGTTCTGAATGACTTCTTTGCCTCGGTCTTCACTGGCAAATGCTCTGACCACACCACCCAAGTCTTGGAAGGCAGATGCAGTTCATCTAGTTACTATGGCTGCTAATACTTCAGACTTCCCTTCCCTTCCTCTATTTTCAACTAAAGAGCTCAGAAATGCCTTTTTCCTCTCCACATACACTTTACCACAGGCATGGGCACAAACATAGCTCATCTGATGTGTGTTCTTCAAAGCAGCCACACTACAGCTTGGAAAAAGGCTGAAGATCTGTAGTTTTTATAGATAATTAAACTACCCACCAACACTTCAAAGTAATTTTTAAAAAGCGTTTTGCATTTTATTACAGACTTTGAATGTTTTTTATGTTTTAGCCTGGGTTAACAGATTACATATTATTTAGAAATCAAAATGGTGATAGGTTTTAATACCATAAAATTGTCATATAATGAAGTATTTCAGAGGTGTTGAAATTTCAAAAATATCACGCTATTTTTAACAGAAAGACTAAGACAAGTAACTATTTGGTACCATGGTAATTGAGAAGAAGCCAACTGGTACTTGTAGGTCAATTGCAAAGCTCAAAAAAAAAAAAAAAAAGGTTAAAATTGGGTTGTCTCTGGTACTCCAGTTGGGAATCTGAAGAGGGAATGGTACAGAATGAGAGAGATACAGAAAGATAACACGTTTCCTCTCTTTGCTTATCACAGTCTTAAGATTTTGACATCCCAGAGTAAAAAGGCACTGCCAAGACCAGGGGCAGCTTCTTCAGAAATAAAAGCTTAAGTTTATTTGTACTCCTCTCTTCCTTCCCTTTGAAAAGATGGGCACTGATGGTTCAGGAAGGCTCTCCTTCCTTCATAAACTTTATGCTCTTAAAACTGCTTATTAAAGCCCCCTCTTGAGGCATGTTTGTACCAGCACTAGCAGCAAAAGTTACGAAGTAATTGTCTCATTTAGTCAGATTCAACTTTTACTGCAGTTAATTTCTAAGAAGTCAGGAGCAAATTCAGCAAAAGGTTGTACTTCTTGCTGCAATTTCTGCATAAATGACATAGGAAATTGGCTTATTTTATTTAAATGGATGTCAGATGTGCTAAAAGACAAGAAAAGTCAGTCATTGGAAACAACTCCTTAGTACAGCAGGGTACCCAGAAGGCTTCTCATAACTGCTGGCTAAACCTGTAGGCAGTGAATTCTCCAGCCAGAGAACAAGAAAAAGTTTCAATTTCCAGCCTTTTGAAAGCCTCTTTCTGAAGGCATGTCTTACATCTCTAAGTGATTTGTGTCATTTCTGCATAATCAAGGTCAGTGCCCCAGTACTGCTGACCTGGCTTAACACCCTGAGCAGTTAGAACAATGGTGTTAGTAAAAAAATAATCAAAAAATCAACATCTAGCAATAGATTTTTTTTTTTATTTTTTACTGCAAAGAACTCTAAAACATGTTTTAAAACTTGATAAATTCTTTGAATTAGTAATGTATCCCTCTGGAGCATGTTTTTTAAGGAAAAATTTGGAAATAATTTTATGTCAGAAATGCCTAATTTTCCATAGCAAAGAGCATTATTTTCTTTTACATATTGCAAACCTGCTCTATGCAGACTTCTGTGATGTAATTCATGGAAGCAGAAGCTAGAGGAGGCCTTAAAATGGGCACAGGTAAGCTAAATTCATCAAACAGGTAAGAATTCTAATTGAAAGAGAGTATTCTGGTTCAGCTTTTATGGGCAGGCAATAGAACAGGGGGCATACTAAGCATTCTGTCCACCATACTACACACCAAAATCTTAGGATTTTAGGTGCCTAGACAGCCTGAATCAAATCATGTCTGTCTCATTTTTAAGACCTTAGCATTATTTTTCTGTGGCCATGCCATGGTAACTCAGTATTTAAATTTTAATGACAAAAAAAAATATTTCTAAAGTAGAAAAGGTGGTAGATTTAATTAATTCAGATTCAGTCATACATTTGTTATGACGGTGTATCAGAAATTAAATAATAATTTTAAGAGAATTGTAAGAGGTGGAAACCATAATAGGTTATGCTCAATGTGTAAGTACATTGCTAAAATACTACTGCCTGCTGTAGGAGAAGATTAGGATCAAGCTCAGCTAAGGAACATGAGGGTGCACAAGCACACGTGACCTGACAATATGCATCTGCAGGTCCTGGGGGAACTGGCAGATGTAGTTGCCAAGCCATCAGCTATCATACTGAGAAGTCGTGGCAGTCTGGTGAAGTTTCCACTGACTGGAAATGGCAAAAACATAACCCATATTTTCAAAAAGGGAAACAAGGAAGACCTGGGAAACTACACGCCGGTCAGTCTCATTTTTGTGCTTGGCAAGATCATGGAGCACACCCTCCTGCACACTGTGCCAGGATAGATAAAAAGGGGGTGATTGGTGACAGCCTATATGGCTTCTCTAAGGAGAAATCCTGCCTGACCAATTTGGTGCCATTCTATGATGGGGCCACAGTGCTGGTGGATATAGGAGAAATGACTGATGTCATCTACCTGGACTTGTGCAAAGCATTTGACACAGTTCCACATGACAACCTTGGCTCTGAACAGAAGAAACATTGATTTAATGAATGGACCACTCAGTGGATAATGAATTGGCTGGGTGGTTACACTCACAGAGCTGTGTTCAGTGGCTCAATGTCCAAGTGGAGACCAGTGATGACTGATGTTTCCCAGTGGTTGGTATTGGGACAGATCCTGTTCAACATCTTTGCTCATGACATGGACCTGGGATCAATGGTGCCCTCATAAGTTTGCTGATAACACCAAGCTGTGTGGTGCGGTCAACACACTGGAGGGAGGGGATGCCATCCAGAGAGACCATGACATGCTTGACAGTTGGGCCTATACAAGATTTATGAATTTCAAAAATGTCGACTGGAAGGTAATGACCTGAGTCAGAGCAATCCCAAGCA